>BOPN01002465.1:130000-138110 GCA_017312705.2 Penaeus japonicus
ACTTCTCCCAAGATTATGGAGTCTGTGTGTGTGTGTGTTTAAACGTGTTTGAAAGAGTGTGTTTCATCCCGATTTAGTTAGAACTGAGTCAATTCATGTTACAAGAATTGATTATTGATAGGATCTACGTAGGATAAATACTGCAAAAAATAAAACGCTCCTTAATTCAAATAAGGATAAACACACGCACACGCACACAAAAAAAATCATAAACACGCGCGAAACAAAAGAGCATCGGCGTAGCAGTGCCCGAACCTCCTCCCCGCCAAAAAAAAGAGTGTCAAATCCTCTTACGTGGCCTGATGCCGGTGCTGAGTCCGTGTCTCCCGGAGGCCGCCATCCCCCCACCCCTTCCCCCCTTCCCCCCCTACGCAGCCAGTGGGAATATCACAATCAATACATCTTCATTTGCAATATTTCGAAAACGAGAACGTAACGGGTTTCAACGTCAAAAGTGTTGAATGTGCGATATTGAATCTCATTTCGGAGTTTGATTATCGGTGAGTTTATCGCTCGCTATGAATCATTATAACCAATGGTTGGGAGGGGGTGACGGAGGGGGCAAGGAGGGGGGTGAGGAGGGAAAGGGGGGGAAGGTTGATGTGTGAGGGCGCGTGTAAGGGCTTGAGAGAAAGTGAGTGAGAGAGAGAGAGAGAGAGAGAGAGAGAGAGAGAGAGAGAGAGAGAGAGAGAGAGAGAGAGAGAGAGAGAGAGAGAGAGAGAGAGAGAGAGAGAGAGAGAGAGAGAGAGAGAGAGAGAGAGAGAGAGAGAGAGATAAGGAGAGAATGAGAGGATGAGAGAATGAAAGAAAGATAGGTAGATAGATATAGATATAGAGAGATAATGAGAGAATGAAATAATGAGAGAATGAGAGGATGGTAGAATGAAAGATAGATAGATAGAGAGACGCGAAAGCTATGAACCGAGGTTTAGGGGTGGGGTAGTAAGGGGGGGGGGTGTAAAGGGGGTGATTAGTACGTGGTTTCTCGCCCTCGATTCGCGTGTCTGTGTTTATAAAGGAAGAACAAAGGGGGAAGGGGGGAAGGGGAAAGGGGGAGGAGGTACGAAAGTGATGCTTGTTCTCTTCTTAGTAGGTTTATAAAGAACACACGATCCGAATGTCGGACACACGAAGAAAACAAAACAAAACTGGTTGAACTCTTCTCCCGTCCTTCTCTTCCTCACCCCCCCTCCCTCCCCATCGCCCTCTTCACCTTTCCCCACTTCCTCCTATCTTTCCCCCCTACCCTCTTCATCTTCCCCCCACCTCCACTTCCTCTTTCTCTCAACCTTCCCCAGAAGCAAAACTCATTCTCTTCTTCCCCCTCCCCTTCCCTCAACCCTCCCCTTCCCTCCCCACCACCCCATCCCCTCCTTCTAGACCCCCCACCCCCCCACTAAAAACAAAAATCAAAGTATCTTGACCTCCTCAGATATTAGTATCCTATTTTTCCCCTTTTCTCTTCCCCGTCGTACAAAACGAACAGCGGCGTGTGTCCGAATGCGTGCCTGCAAGTCTGCGACACAGGATGTGCATAACACGTTCGTATTTTTTCTCTCTCCCTCCTCTGTCTATATTCTATCATGATAAATGTCTATTTTTACTTTGTTATTTTGTCAGTCTTTGCGTTGCTCTACGCTTTTGCAAAACTTTTTTGACATATGAAAGCAGAACTTTGAATATGTGTAAATATCCTTTTTTTCCTTCCTTTTTTCCGACATTCCCACAAAAAAATATTCAGAAAGTAAAAATAGTAAGATAAATTTTCGATGACACCTATGATACTAGCAACCCTCCATATCTTTTACATTTCATCGGATTTTTGAGATAAACTTGGGACATTCATGATAAAAACATGTATATAACATGCATGAATATATATGTATGTATGTGTGTGTGTGTGTGTGTATGTGTGTGTGTGTGTATTCATATCCATCTATACATATACAAACATATACTTGTACAAACATGTCCATATATATTTACATATTCATGCATATATTCACTCACACACACACACACACACACAACCCCCTACCACACACACACACATAAACATCCCAACATCACCCTTCTCTCTCTCCACACACACACACACACATACAACCCCCCCTCCCCACACACACACGTACACTCAACCCCCCCCTCCCCACACACCCCCCCCCCTACCATTCCCTTCCCATCCCTTCCCTCCACAACCTCCTAACCCCCCATCCCTTATCTCCCCCCCACGTCACCACTCCCTCCCTCCCCCTTCCTACGTCCCCTCCCACCACACACGTCACTGCTGAAACATACTAGCTGATCCGATTACTTAATCTAATTCGTGAGTGATGAGTCGGTTAACAGCGAGTTGGGCGGCTGTTTAAGGCTCCTTGTCCCATCTTCGGGTTGGCGTCTTCCTGGTGCTGTCGTGAGAGAAAGAGAGGAAGAGGTTGGCAGAGAAAGAGAGGAAGAGGTTGGGAGAAAGAGAGAAAGAGAGAAAGAGAGGAAGAGGTTGGGAGATAGAGAGAAAGAGAGGAAGAGGTTGAGAGGAAGAGAGGAAGAGGTTGGGAGAAAGAGAGGAAGAGAGGAAGAGGTTGGCAGAGAAAGAGAGGAAGAGGTTGAGAGAAAGAGAGGAAGAGGTTGGGAGAAAGAGAGGAAGAGGTTGAAGGAAAGAGAGGAATAGGTTGAGGGAACGAGAGATAAGGAGGGAATGTGAGATAAAGAGGGAAGGAGGGGGGGGGGGGAAGAGACGTGGAGGGAAAGAGAGACATGCGGTGAAAAAGAGATGGAAAATGAGAATCACGGAAAGAAAAAGAGAAAGGGAGGCAAAGAGAGATAGAGAGGGAAAAAGAGACGAGGAAGGAAAGAGAGACACGAAGGCAAAAGAGAGCCACGGAGAGTCCCCATTCCCCCTCCATTTTTCCCTTCCTTTCCCTTCCCTTCTCTTCCCTTCCCTCCCCCTTCCCTTCCCTTCCCTACCCCTTCCCTTCCCTTCCCATCCCTTCCCTCCCCCTCCCCTCTCCTCCCCTTCCCTTCCCTTCCCTTCCCTTCCCTTCCCTTCCCTTCCCTTCCCTTCCCTTCTCCTCCCTGCCCTCCCCCTTCCCATCCCCTCCCCAAAATCAAAAGCGGAGACAGACACCGACACAAACCACGCTATCAACACGAGCAATAAACTTTGCAACAAGAACACAGACGATGACATCCTGAAGGCAAGCAAAATAGGAGGGAGTATTGTCGAACAGGAGGTGGGGGAGGTGGGGGAGGGGGGAGGGGGGTGAGAGGTGGGATGGAAGAGGAATGGGGAGGGGAGGGGAGAGATGAGGAAGGTGGTGTGGGAGGAAGGGGTGAGGGAAGGGAGGTGAGGAGGATGGGGAAGTGGAGGGAGGATGGAGGAGGAGGAGGAGGAGGAAAGGAGGGAAGGAGGAAGGGAAGAAGAAGAAGAAGGAGGAGGAAGAGGAGTAAGAGGAGAAGGAGGAGGAGGGCAGAACGGAGGGGAGGGGAGGGAGGAAGAGAGACAGCATGAGAAAGGAAAAGAAATACCTTAATTAATAATCCTCCCCTCTCTCCTCCTACCTATCCCCCCCTCTTCCATCTTCTTCCTAACCCCTCCCCCACCCCCTAATCCACCCGTAACCCAATCCCCACCAACCCCCTCAACCCCTCCACCATCTTCCACCTACCCTTCCCCCGCCCCTCATCCACCAATACCCCTCCACCCTCCTACCCACCCCCTCTCCATCTACTTCTTCTTCTCCACCCCCCCCCCTTCCCAACCCCCACTCCACTCCACCCCATCCCCCCCTTCCCCCCTTTCACCCCCATCCACCTCATCCCCCCCTTCCCCCCCTTCCCCCCTTCCCCTTGCATCTAACTTACCCAACCGGACACGTCCAGTTTACACAATCTCCTCAGCAAAAACAAATTTCATTATGTGCTTTTCTAGAAACATATTGACCATTGGGCCACAAATTGTGCCATAAAGTGGGCCGCTCGGCTATTGTTCCCGTACAATCTGCATCGCCGGGGGTGGGTAGGGAGGGAGGGGGGTGGGTATGGGGGGGAGGGAGGACGGGGGAGGGGGGAGGAGATGTTGGGAGGTGGTAAGGTGAGGGTAGGGTAGGGATGTGGTGGGGTGAGGGTGGTGAGGGTAGGGGGGATTCTTCAGCTTTCTCATTGTCCAGCGTCTGTGTCTGTCTACCCCCTCCCCCTCTCCCCCCCCCACAAACCGTCCCTCCTCCCCTCTACCCCCCCACTTCTAAGCTCTTCCCCAACCCCAACCCCTCTCCCTTACCCCCCTCTTACCCCAACGGAAGCGGAGCGGGCTACGGCGAAGCTACATCATTTGACCGCAATTACCTTTTTATCTGAAGGAGGAATATAATTTTTCCTTTTTTTTTCTTCTTTTTTTTCCTCCTTTCTTTCTTTCTTTCTTCTTTTTTTTATTGTGGGATTCTTATGGGTTTTTCGGCCGATTGTCTCTCCTGCTTTTGCGCTGCGGAGGGGAGGGTGAGGGTGGGGGGTAAGGGGGGTGAGGGGGGGAGGAAGGTCGTAAGCCACTGTGGAAATATCATTCTCTTTCTCTTTCTCTCTCTCTCTCTCTCTCTCTCTCTCTCTCTCTCTCTCTCTCTCTCTCTTTCTCTCTCTCTCTCCCTCTCTCTCTCTCTCAGAGAAAATAAGATGGTGCAGTCAAGGGTTGGGAGAAATATTAATAAAAATGATGATAAGAATAATGAATACAATAATAACGATAAAATGTTAATGATAATAATAACGATCATAATAAAAAATAAAGATAATAACAATGATAAATGTCTTTATTATTTTATTAATTATCATCTGATATTATCATTATAATCATTATATTGTCATTATAGAGATATAATCTATGAAGAATAAAATAAAATCAAAGACAAAGAACTGAATAGGTTGTTAGTTAATTATGATCATAATAGCAATAATTAGAATAATACTGATAATAATAATCATGGTAATGATTAAGATGGTAATAACAAAACTAATAATAACAACAATAATAATAATCATAATAATGATGATGATAATGATGAAGATGAAGAAAATTATAATGATAATGATAATAATAATGATGATAATAATAGTAGTAATGATAATGATAATAAAGATAGTAATAATGATAATCATAACAATGATAATCATGATAATAATAATAATCATGATAATACTACCAATAATAATAATAATAATAATAATAATAATAATAATAATAATAAAATGAATAATAATATGAATAACAATAATACCAATAAAAATAATACCAATGATAAACGCAGAAACAAACTAATAAGAAAAAAGTCAACAAAAGTAGTAGAGAAAAAAAAAGAACAAGAAGAAGAAGAAGAAAAAAAGAAATATGAGAAATGGTCCCTACAGATGCGACAATGGCGGAGGGGAGGGGGGAGGAGGGGAGGGGAGTGGAGGGGAGTGGAGGGGAGAAGGACATGGGGAAAATGTAGAGGGGAGGAGAGAGACGGGAAGGGGGAAGGGAAGGAGGGAGGGGAGGGAGGGTAATGTAGGGAGAAGGAGAGAAATGGGATGCAGGGAGGGAGGCTGGAAGGGAGGAAGGAAGGAAGAGAGAGAAGGGAAGAGGGAGGTGGGGAGGAAGTGAAATAAGGGAAGTAAGGGAAGTGACCCTAAGGGGATATGGTCAAGAAGAGAGAAAGAGAAAGAGAGAGAGGGTGAGAGAATAAGGAAGAAGGAGAGAGAGAGACAAGGGAGGAGAGGCAGAACAGAGAGAGGGGGGGGGGAAGACAATATATAGAAGGGGAAGAGGAGAAAGGAGAAGAAAGGCAGGATACGAGGGGAGACGAAAAGGAAAAACAAAAAAACGAGACAAGAAAAGAAGGGGTGGGGAGACAGAGGAGGAAAGAGAGAGGGAGCATAAGGGGAAAGACAGAGGGGAGGGGGGTACGTGGAGAGAGGGGAGGGGAGGACGGAGAGATAGGGGAGGGTCTAAGCGAAAGAGAAGGATGATTGTAAATGCAAAATTGTTCCTTTCCCAGCTGGTCATTTCTTACACAATGGGCGAAGACACTCGTTTTCTTTTATGTTTTACTTTCATTATTTTCTTTACATTATCTTTCCCCCAAATATGTCACTATTATTATCGTGATTATGTCATATCATCGGCGTTATTATTATCACCGTCATTAGTATCCTTAGTAATTCTGATATTAATGTTATCATTGTCATTATCATTGATAATTTTGTTATCATTATTACCATCATTATCATCATCATTGCCATTATAACCATCCACATCATCATCATCCTTATCATTGTCATTATCATCAACCTCACCATAATCATAACCATGATCATCATCATTCATCACAATACCTGTTATCATCAAACTATCAACATCACCACCACCATATTGTATCTTAATACAAAGACCCAATATCCAACGAATGCATGTACGTATATTATGTATGTGTGCGTCCCTAACGTACGTATGCACACACACACACACACACACACACACACACACACACACATATATATATATATATGAATGTGCGTGTGTGTGTGTGTGTGTGTGTGTGTATATATATATATGAATATATATAATATATATATATATATATATATATATATATATATATATATATATATATATATAAATAAATATATATATATATATAAATATATATATATATATATATATATATATATATATATATATATATATATATATATACTGTATATATAAATATATATATATATATATATATATATAGACATATATATATATATATATATATATATATATATATATATATATATATATATATATATATATATATATCTCACTTGTCTCCCTTTCCCCCCCTCTCTATCTCTCTCGTGCTCTTCACTTCCCCCTTCCTTTCTCTGTTCTCCCCTCCCCAACCACATTGATATAAAGTCCAAAGTCATATAAATTGTTGCTGATTCCCGCATCCAATGGCATAGAAGGAGGTAAGCACTTTTTCTCCCTCTTTTTAGACTTCTCTTTAGGGGGGAGGACTAGGGGTAAGGGTAAGGGGAGACGAAAGGTTGATGTAAGTTCAAGTGATGTCGATTGGAATAATTATTTATTTGGAGAAGGGAAAAATGCCGTAATCAACTGCAGGATATTATAACCTGAATGGATGTCCTTGTCTGTAATATTTACTGAAATATAAAGATGGCTCCAGTTGATATGTCGTCTGTGCGTGCGTGCGTGTGTGTGTGTGTGTATAAATATATATATATATGTATATATATTTATTTATATATATATTTA
This sequence comes from Penaeus japonicus, assembly GCA_017312705.2. Taxonomy (NCBI): domain Eukaryota; kingdom Metazoa; phylum Arthropoda; class Malacostraca; order Decapoda; family Penaeidae; genus Penaeus; species Penaeus japonicus. Next base: position 137,289 of record BOPN01002465.1, read on the forward strand.
TATATATATATATATATATATATATATATATATATATATATGTATGTATGTATATTCACACACACACACACACACACATATATACATATACATACATATATACACACACATATATATGTATACGTATATATACATATAAGTATATATATATATATATATATATATATATATATATATATATATATACACACAATCATGTATGTATAATGATAATTATGATAACATTCGTAATGATAAAATAATAGTAATAATGGTTAACACAGTAAAAACAAAATCTATAAAAACTGAAAAAAAACATTAAAAAACACACACCATCCATATCCCCAAACTCCTCTAACGCCCCTCCCTCTCCCCCCCCCCTCCCCCATTCCAAAAGACCGTATTTAATCAACCCTCAAATCAAAAACAATAATAATAAAAAAAATATATTTAATTATTCCTGTCAACAAGAAGAGTCGCCAGAGTTTATTGGCTCCAACAGTCACTAATATCCCTCCCTGACGAAGGCACTCGAGGTCAGCGGCGGAAAAAGCTAGGTCACCGCCGCTGTGATCATGTCCACGGCCAGCTTGCGGGCTCGGGTTTAATTAATATGCGTCTATGTATATAATTGGTGCTGCATATGCCTCTTCAAGCTCCCCCCCCCCTTCCCTCCACTATCACTATCTCTCTCTCTCTCTCTCTATCTTTCATTCTCTCTCTCTCTCTTCTCCCCTCCCCGCTATTTCCTATCCTTCCTTCCTCTCTCTCTCTCTCCTCTTCCCTTCCTGTTATTCCCTCCCCTCCCTCTCTCTCTCTCTCTCTCTCTCTCTCTCTCTCTCT
>BOPN01002465.1:146187-161187 GCA_017312705.2 Penaeus japonicus
ATATAAATATATATACATATATATAGATAGATTGATATATATATATATATATATATATATATATATATATATATATATATATATATATATATATATATATATATATATATATATATAACATTTAATGTAGTAATACAATAGCAGTATTGAAATGCTTTACTCTTTGACAAAGAATGACTCGATCAACACCAGAACAGAAGGAAAAAAGGAACATTAACATTCTTAGGTCATAGTACAAAAGAATTATGGAAAATTGAGCACAAAACCTTCTAGAATCTAGAAGGTAGGGACTACCATTACCGAGAGAGAGAGAAAAAAAAGACTAAAAATAAGAAAAAAAAAACAAAAATAAAAGACGAAAATCTGTATTATTACGTTTAAATAAAATAACAGCTTTGAAAGTCTATTGAAAACGCACCTTACATTCCCTGGCTTATACTTCCCTCGCCTACGATACGTCTATTTCTCACTGAGTCGCGTTTCCACAACAATATATATTTACTCCCGCCCGCCGCCCATCACTCCCCCGACGCCACGTAACGCCCCACACATCACCCCCGCCCACAAAGGACGCCCAATCTCCCCCTCCCCCCCCCTTCTCCCCTCCCCTTTCCCCCTCCCCCCCTAAACGAAAACACCTTGCTGTGATCGCGCATCTATCGTGCCATTAATATCAATCTTCTTCCTTCCCAACAAAAGTTATGTCCAGAAACGGGCTCGATGGAAAAAAAGAAGAAGGAAAGAAATGGAGGGAGAAGGAGTGGGAGCGGGAGAGGGAGAAGGAGTGGGAAGGAGAGGGAGTGGGAGAGGGAGAAGGGGATAAAGAGGGAGAGGGAGAAGGAGAGGGAGAGAGAGAGGGATGGAGAAGGAGAGGGATGGTGAGGCGGAGGGAGAAGGAGATGGAGAATGAGAGGGAAGAATAGGTGAAGAGAGAGGGAGAGGCAGAGGGAGGAAGAGAGGGAAAGGGATAGGGAGATAAAGAGAGGAGGAGAGATGGAGGGAGAGGGAGATAAAGAGAGGAGGAGAGATGGAGGGAGAGGGAGATAAAGAGAGGAGGAGAGATGGAGAGAGAGAGAGAGAGAAAGAGAGAGATGGAGAGATGGATGGAGAGGGAGAAAAAGAGAGGAGGGGAGATGGAGAGAGAGAGAGAGAGAGAGAGAGAGAGAGAGAGAGAGAGAGAGATGGAGAGATGGATGGAGAGGGAGAAAAAGAGAGGAGGAGAGATGGAGAAAAAGAGAGGAGAGATGGAGAGGGAGAGAGAGAGAGATGGAGAGAGAGAGAGAGAGAGAGACGCCAAAAACAAATCACCTGTCATGAAAACGTTAGCGAGAATCGGATCACGCGAGAGAGAACGTTTTCACGAAAACACGAAAACAGGACAAATCGACACCCCTCCCCACCCCCCCCCCTTCTCTCTCTCTCCCTCCTTCCCCTCTTCTCCCCGACACACCAGCGTCCCTTAACACCCCCTCCCCCCCTACTCTTTAACGTCTACTGACCCTCATCCCGCCCATCCTTATATCTATCCCCCCTTCAATTCCTACCCCCCCTCCCCCCTACGAAAAGCGCTCGTTCGGGGTTCACTTACGCGTTCACTTTGTCTCTCTTTTGCCCTCATCCGTCATGAAGCTTGACCATCTTGACCTTTGTGACCTTGCTTGACCTCTCGTTCTCTTCGTTATCGAGGTATTTTATCCTTGCTTATCCTATAGTTATCATTACTTCTTGTTTGTTATTTGTACCTTTCTTACTTCATCTTTTGGCTAAGCGAAGATAAATACATATAACGGACAAATACATGTCCACACAACCAAACACACACACACACAAACAAGTACAAACAGATACACAAACAAATACAAGCAAACACACACACAAACACAAACAAACGAACACACACACAAAATCCCCTCCCATCACTTCCCTCATCTTACGAACCAATATTTTCCTCCTTTCCCTCCTCCTCTATCTATCACTCTCTCACTCCTTCCCTTTCCCTCTCTCCTTCATCCCTCCTCCAGCCCCCCCTAACCCTCCAACCCCCACCTAACCCTCTCCCCATCCCTCGTCCAAGTGCAAATAAATGGTGTTTACAAATATGTGAGGAAAAACAGCGGCACCAGCGCCATCTATATAGCGCAACATCAATTCCCGTCCACTCGGTCCAGATTTAGGGGCAAACAATGGTGCGCGCAGAGAGACTTGCAGAAGGCTGGCTTCTCTCCCTCTCGCTCGCTTTATCATGGTCTTTCTCTCTTTCTCTTTTTCTCTATCTCTCTTTCTCTCTCCGGCTCTGTATCTGTATCTGTGTCTAAGTCTCTCTCTGTCTCTGTCTCTTTCTTCTTCTTTCTGTCTGTGTCTCTCTTTCTATTTCAGTCTCTATCTCTGTTTCTGTCTCTTTCTCTCTCTCTCTCTTTCGTTCTCTGCCTGAGAGAAAGAGAAAAGATGAAACTAGAATACAGACAGACAGAGACCGAGAAAGTAAAAGTTTACAAAAAGAGTAAAAAAAACGACATGCAAACTGGAAACATGAGAGAGAAAGAGAGAAAGAAAAAGAGAGAAGAGAAGGAATGTGCGAAAGCATTCACGGACATAAAACCAAAAACATCCTTAAACAACAGATACATACTAAATCATAGAAGTAAAAATATACAAATAAACATACAAAATAATAACAAAGAAACAAATTACGGAAAATTATACAGAGAAAACAATACACACCCAAAAAAAATGGAGATGCAAAAGGTAAATAGAAAGGAGAGGAGAGAGAAAAATTGAAGAAAAAAACAACAACAAACAAACAAATAAGAGCGACATTTCACGAAAATATGTGATGCCAAATAAGGTAATTGGACGAAAGAGCCAAAAGGAAGCCATGTCGTAAACAAAAGGGTTCGTTACGAAACAAGAAATAAACAAAAACAAAGAAAATAGAGAAAGGAATAAGTGCGGATGATAAATACGAATGAAGGGGGTAAGTGGGGAAGAAGATGTCGAAAAGGAAGAATGAGCTAAAGATGATAATAAAATGGAAATGAAGAAAAAGAAAATAGAGATGAAGAAGAAAAAAATGATGGAGAGGAAGAAGAAAAAGATGGGTACGAAGCAGATAAGAAAATGAAGGGGAAGAAGGTGAATAATAAGAAAAAAAATGATTGAAACTAAGAAGAAACATTAGAAAAAAGAAAATGTGAATGAATAAGAGAAAAAGAGAGAGAGAGAAAAAATGAGGAAGAAAGATTATGATGATAAAGAAATCAAAGAAAAATGGAGAAAGAAAGTAATTTTTCAGAATCATCGAAATAAATGTGAATTTAAATTGTAAAACATAATCATATTATACTTCTGAAGATAAGACAATCATGGATTGTATGTATATGCACATTTGTTCAACTATTATCTATGGATTTATATGTAAATACAATATTTATGTATTTATTTGTATTTTGTGTGTGTGTACGTGTGTGTGTGTGTGTGTACGTGTGTGTGTGTGTGTGTGTGTGTGTGTGTGTGTGTGTGTGTGTATGTGTGTGTGTATGTGTACGTCTGTGTGTGTATGTGTGTGTGTACGTGTGTGTGTACGTGTGTGTGTGTATGTGTGTGTGTACGTGTGTGTGTACGTGTGTGTGTACGTGTGTGTACGTGTGTGTGTGAGCGCATACATGCGTGTGCGGATGAGCAGGAAAATAAACACCCAACTATAAATACATATATTTTTCAAATCAAGCTTTATCTACCAAGGTAATCAGTAGGCTAGAATATAAATTTTCGCCTGGATATTAAAGCTTTAAATAGGTACAAGAATGAGTTCATGATCTAACCCGATATATTGAAAACGGAAGAGGAAAAGAAAAGAGAAACTGGAAGATAAATGTGGTGATGTGGTGGTGATGATGTGGTGGTGATGGTGATGATGATGGTGGTGGTAATGAAGATAAAGTGAAGAAGAAGAAAATGAAGAAGATGAAGAAGGAAAGGAATAAAAGAAGAGAAGAAAATGAAAAGACGGAGAGAATGAAGAAAAACAAGAAAAAAAACAAGGAAAATTGGAGCCAGTAATAAATACACACAACAAAAGGTAAATAGGTGACTTCATCTTCTTTCTCCATTCTCTCCCTTCCTGGAACTCGGGCGGGAACTTCCAAGGTAGTGACGTCACGAAAAAGTTCTGAATGAGACCAATTTGAGCACAACAGCAAAGTGGCAAAATGTGCGGGATGTCATTTTCTTTTTCCCGCTCTCCCCCTTCGCCCTCCCTCCCCCCTACCCCCACCCTTGTTTGTTCTTTACTCTACCTTCTCACATTTTCCTTCTTGTTGGAAATGTGGGAGCGTGACCTCGGCGCAAATACCAATGTGGATTACTCAATATATACCCAGGCGAGAGAGTTATGGGAGTCGAGGCGATGCAGTGGCTGTTTGGCGGGCTTTTTTCCCGGTCTTTTTCTCGTTTTATTTACGGGTCGCGTAAGGGAGTTGTTTTCTTTTCCCTTTTTTTTCCTTCTTCTTTCTGTGTCCGTTGGTGTATCTCTCTCTTTCTCTCTATTTTGATCTCTCTGAATCTGTCTCTCTCTCTCTCTCCCTTATTCTTATCTCTCTTGTTTTTATTTACGAGTCGTGTAGAGTTGCTCTTGTTTCTTTCCTCTTTATATTTCCGGGTCGCATAGGAGAGCTGTTCCCATTTTATTTACGAGTCTTTTTTCTCCCCTTTTCACTCTATTTCATCATTTTTGGTTCTTTTAAATCGTCCTATCTTTATCTTTTTTTTCCTCTTTGGTTTCATATACGGGTTACATAAGAGAGTTCCACCCTCCCGCTACTGCGCTTCTAAAACACGAATATCTAATAGAGATAACACGCCTTTTTATAAACAGTTTTCATGTTCTTTCTCTCCCTTTTTATATTTCCTCCCAAAATATACACATATATTTAATTTCTTTAAATCTGTCACTTTTACAGTTTTTCATATACGTAAAAAATATATATATCTGATTAATGTTTATTTTTTCAATGTGTTTTTTTAAGCAATGGAAGGCAAATGAACATCAAAATCCGTAAAACATTACCCTGCAACTCTTGTAAACTGATTGTTGTCTGTTACTACCAATATACAGGAGGAGTGGGGGGGCGTGGGGGGTGGGGGGAAAGCCGTAGGGAGGAGGGGGAGGAAGGGGTTGAGGGGACAAGGAAAAAGGGAATGGTCGGGGGAGGGGAGGTAGAGAGGGTGGTGGGGGTAGAGAGGGTGGTGGGTGTGGAGAGGGTGGTGGCGTTGGTGGATGGAGAAAGACAAGGATAGAAGAAGAAAGAGAAGATGAGATGGAGGAAGAGGAAGAAAGGGAGGGTGAGCAGGAATAAAAAGAAGTGGAAGAGATGGAGGAGAAGGAAAAGGAGGGAGATAAAGAGGAGGAGGAGGAGGAGGAAGAGGAAGAGGTTAAGGAGGAGGGGGAGAGGGAAGGGAAGAGGGGGATGGGGAGGTGGCAATGGTGGAGAAGGGGTGGGGAAGAGGACGAGGAGGAGTAGGAGGAGTACGAGATGGGAGACGTTCCCCCCTCCAACTGATATGGAGTGGGGGGGAGCGAGAGGGGGGGCACAGTTCTATTTTTCACTGCACTTTGAGGACTCACCATCAAAGCTTGTTTATCGGACTAGGGCGAAAAAAACATCGATTGGTAAAAAGGACGGGGGAAAAAAGGAGAGAGTGAGAGAGAAAGCGAGCGAGAGAGAGAGAGAGAGCGAAAAAAATGCTGTGTTCGAATGCCCAGTTTTTCAAATTCGATAATGCTACGAATCTGTTTACATGACGGAGCATCACTCATCCACCAGGCCACGAACACCAATTTTCTCCCATGCTGCGATGCCAAGATTTTGGTCTGTTCCTCTGTCGCGCTCTCTTTCTCTCATTCTCCTTTGAATCTCTTTCTTTCTCTCTCTCTGTTTCTGTCTCTGTCTTTGTATATATATATATCTCTCTCTCTCTCTCTCTTTCTTTCTATCTTCCTATTCGTATGTTTATCTATATGTCTCTTAGTCTGTCTCACACTCACACTCGATGGAAGAAAAACTAAAAAAAAGAAATCAAGGAACATTTCGTCTCTATGAAGGAACCCCCGCCCCCCTTTTTTGACCGTTCCCACTCCCGCCCTCACCCCCCCCACCCCCCACCCCGCCCTATTCCCACCAGAAGCGCAACAAACAACAAACAAAGAGGTCCATCACAACCTGCACTACTTCTCAACACACTGCGCGGAGGACACAACAAACAACCATGAGTACTCTATCTCCTATCTTTCTCCCCCCTTGTCCCTATTCCTAGTTCTCTTTCTATCCGTTTCTCCTTCCTCGCCTATCCCTTCTCTCCTCTCTCGTCTTTCTGTCCCTTCCTATCCTATCTTCTACCTCTGCTAATCCTCTCCATACCCCTCTCCCTTTTCTCCTATCCCCTATTCCCTCCCCCTCCCCCCTCTCCCTGTCATTTCGCCTCTTTTCCTCCCCTCTTCCCAAACCCTAGTTGTACCCTATCCCTCCTCTCCCTTTCCCTGTTTCCCTCTCCTTTTTTTCTCCCTCTGTTCCCTTCTTTTCTCTTTACCTTCTCCTTTCCTTCCCCTTCCCTTTCTTCTTTCTTCCCCGTTTTCTTTCCGTATACTCCCTCTGCCTCTTCCTACATCTCATATTCTTGCAATTCCTTTCATCTTCCCTATCTATCCTCCTTTCTTCCTCGCCTTTCTTTCTATCTACGTTTATTTATCTCTCCTCTCTTTCTACTATCTTCTTCTATTCCACTCCCCCCTTTCCCTCATCTTCATCCACTCCTTCTTCTCCTTCTGTTCCTCTATCACTCTCAGTCACTCTTTCTCCCCTGCCCTCTGTTCCCCTCTTCCTCTCCCACTCCTTCACTTTCGCCTTCTCCCAGTCCTATTCCCCCCTTCCTCGCCCTCTCCCACCCTTACTCCCTCGATTCTCTCCATCACCATAGCACTCCCTCTCCCTCAATCTTATCCACCCCATCTCCTTCTCCCTTATCCCCCTTTTTGCCCCCCCCCCTCTCCCACGCCCTTCCTTGCTCCTTATCCCCTTGACTTTCTCCCCCACTTACGCACTCCCTCCCCCCCTGGTGGGTGAACATGCCTGCGAGAACAATAAAGTGTTCAGCATGAACCTGTCGGCCCCATTCCTCTGCGAGTTCTTCAAGGACCCCATGATGAAGGCTTTCCCTTTCTCGCCCGGTTTCCAGGCTATGATTGTGCCGGTCAGTCCTGGAAATCCTTCTGGACCCCCGGGATGGCCATTCGTCTGGAGGCCGCCGCGCATTTTTCACTGGTCACGTGATCGGGTCCAGTAATTGCTTACTTTCAAAGCGGTGGCAGGCGCCATTTTTAATATCTCCAATTTTGTCGGGTTGGTGTGTGTGTGTGTTGGGGTGGGTGGGGGTGGGGGCGAGGGTAGTGGGGAGGGGTAAGGGATAGGGTGAAGGTGGGTGGGGGTTGGGGGTGTTGGGGAGGGAGGTAAGGGTGTCGACAGTCCGCTTTGGGTGGAAACACTAACACATTTTTCGTCTTCTCTTTCCTTCTTTCTTTCTTTTTTTTTCCATTTAATCCTTTCGCTCACATCAGTCTTTCAAACATGAAGTTCCATAATCCTTCTTTTGTAACAATTTACTAAGGGGGATAATTTCCCTTTCAACCGAAACAAACATAAACATACTATCTTAGAAAGTCAATGACCTCAGGACAAACCATTTCTTCTCCACCCCTCCCCCACTTCCCCCATACACCGTCTCCCCCCCCCTCCCCTTCCCCTAACCTCCATACACCGTCTCCCCCTCCCCCTCTTCCCCTTTTCTTTAGAGAGACAAGAACATCATCATCTGCGACATTGCACATCTTCACGTCACGCCCTAACACCCCCTATCCTCAAGCTCCTTCGCCCGCACCCCTAGGACGAGACATTCCTTCTCCTTCCCCCTTTTTTTCATCTCATTTGTCTTCTTCTTCATCTAATTTGTCTTTGTCTTCTTCTTTTCCTACGCATTATTATTACTATTATTATTACCATTATCATTATCTTTCTCCTCTTCCCTCCTCCCTTCCTTCTTCTCCCACCCCCTTTCCTTCTTTTCCCTCCACTTTCCCCTTTATCCTCCTCCTTCCTTCTTCCCCCTTTATCCTTCTCCTTCTTTCCTCCCCTTCTTCATCCTCTCTTAGGTCACGTAAACCTCTTTCTTCCGTCTTGCGTCTTCGGTTCGCGACGTAAGGTGACGTAACGCTTCCATTAGACGCTTCGACGTTGAGGTGTCTTCTTCCCTTGGCCTTCCATCCTTCTCCCGAGACAGGAGGATGCACGGAGGATCAACACATACATTTCTCAGCCATTATATACACTTGTCTCCTTTACGCTTTCGCTGTCGCTTTCTGTCTTTTTGTCTGTCTTCTATCTCTGTATGTGTCTATCGTCTCTTTTTTTTTCTCTGTGTATATTTGGCTGTCGCCTCTCTCTTTCTCTGTCTCTCTCTCTCTGTCGTCTTCCTTTCTCTTTCTCTCTACCTATCTATTTCTCTCTATCTCTCTCTCTCCTTCAAGTTGTTTTAATTAACACTTTTCTTGTTGATCATTCCGTCTACGTTTTTGTATTTTTTGTATTCTTTTTCTCCTTCTCTCTCGTTATTGTCGTTGTTACTTGTTCTTATTTCTATCTCTGTTATTATTGTTCATCTTTAAATCCACGGCTTTTAATTACATATTACTAAATTACTTTTATTAAAAATGACTCTCCTACACGTGATTTCGCTTCACCAAAATCGTTACAGTTACCATTACAATCTCGCAATATATCATTATCAGTGGAGTGCTTGATACGTCCGTTATTCGTGCTGTAATTACCGTTATCAAAATCAACTCGAGTTTTTTTGGGGCGGGAAGAGGGGTGGGGGTTGGGGGGGGTCTCTATAATCATTACGTCTGTGTCTGCTTGTCTGTCTGCCTGTCTCACTCTCCCTTCCTTCCCATCCCCCCCCCACCCCTCCCCCATCCTCTTACTCCCCTTCCCTCCCCCCACGCCCTTCCACCTCCTCACCCCATCCCCTCATCCCCCCACCCCTCCCCTCCAGACTGGCCATTAATTAAACGACACATCAAAATTTATTTCTCTGCCTAATTCCAACTTAAATTTTGTCACATCGTATCACCCTTGATTCATAACTTGATTTTGATTCACTTAAAAGGGCATCAGTGCATAAATATGTGAGAGGGATTATTTTAAAAGGAGGTTTCGGGGATGAGAACGAACGCGTGGGGCATTTTGAGGTGCATAATTTCGCCTGATTAAAGGAATTATAGAAGCCTTTATAATCATTAAGGAGGCAAAAATTGCAGGCCACCGGAAATCATAACTGGGGAGAAAATATTAGATAGAGAGGAAAGAGATTCCCTGCAATTTTAATATGTGGTGGGATAGACTGATCGGATGAATTACAGAATGAAATAGAATAAAATAAATAAAATAAAAAAATAATAAATGAAAAAAAATATAAAAATGATAATAAAGCGAGTGAAATTAAGTTTACATATATATGACTCATAGATACGTTGGATTATATGAAGTTTGCACGAGACTTCAATAACTCACACGTACATTGATTTTTTTTAGCTTAGATAATCTAGAGTGTCCTAGGAACAGTGATTACAATCAAATAAATTCAAGATATTAATCAAATCCAAAATCATAAAGAAAATGGAGAAATCTTAAAGAAAATAAAGAAGCCATGAAGAAATCACAATGAATCTTTTTTCTTTTTCTTAATAATAAATAAAATAAAGAAACCATGAATCAACCCCACGCAAATAAACGAATCACTTTAAATAAATAAATAAAAAATAGATAAAATAAAATTTAAAAATACATAACTCCGTTTTCACCGCTAAATATAATTAATCAAATCACACATAAAAAAAAAGTCAATCACCGATCAGGGCCCAAACAACACAAGCAATCAAGAGGATCAAAACCCCCAACCTTAAATCGGTTTAAGAGTTTATAACCGAAATAAATCTTCCATAAAATGTATATTAGGCCAAGCATGCGTTTCGGCAGTACATAGCCAATGGATGGTGTACTTACGTAGTTCATTTCATAACTGTAATGGCGCAAAATAATATATAGAATATATATCACACTGGCTGTTATAACATTAAGGCAAGCCACACAAGCATACCTAATATAGCCAGTTCTAATGTAATATGTTCATTTGAGAGAGAACATAAGGGCATTCAACAATAACAAACTCGGGTGCTTGGTATCTTTGAATTTGGTCTATGAGTAATGTGTGTTAATAAAAGTGCTTTGTATGTATTAAGTTGAGTTTATTCTTTCAAGAGAATCTAGACACGTATATACGGTTGCTTTTACTGGCGTATTTGTGGGATTCTTTCTCGGCTAGAAAGAATCCCACAGACGTTCTTTATTCTCAAATATCATTAAATGTTCTCTTCTCTTATTATGGATAGCGACGTTATGGACACCCTCGTCCCCCCTCTTTCCCCTCACACCCCCCTCTCTCCTTCCACCTACCTCCCCCTCCCCCCTTTTCCTCCGCGCACCACCAGGAACAGTAACTCGCCAGGCTGACCAATAGCCAGTCACCTTTCGTCCGAAAACCCCACTTTTTGACAACTTTTTGGAGAAAGAAGGAGGTGGAAGAAGAGGGGAGTAAAGGGGAGGGAGGAATGAGAAGGGGAAAGAGGGAAAGAATGGGTAGTGGGGAAGGAGGGGAGAAAGAGGAGAGGAGGAGGGAAAAGAGAGTGAGAGAGAAAAGAGAAGGGGCGGGGAGTGTAAGGAAAGAGAGAAATATCAAAGAAAAGATCAAGAAGGAGAGGGAGAGACGGAGAGAGGGAATGAAACAAAGTGAAAAAAAGGAAGAAACAAGAAGAAAGAAGAAAAAAAAAGCCAAAAGCAAAGCGCAGAAGTTCCGCTTAGCAGGAGGGCGACCCTTGACCGATTCCACCTTATGCTTCTCTAATTCCGATCTTATTCCATTTCCTCGGCCTTGTCCTGGACGCGAGCGGGAGAGCCTCGTTGGGGGGAAATAACGAGGCGGGAGAGAGCGCGAGAGGACGACCACCCACCGAGCGGATCCTCCAGCTCTCCGTCAACAATGGTCATCCTCGCCTTCCGCTCTTTTTATTGGGATCCTGCACAGCTTCCGGTCAGGTCACGGCGAGGGAGTTGAGGGCGAGGGGAGAGGGTGTGGGTGTGGGAGAGAGGGTGTGATTGGAACAAGGAGAGAGAGAGAGAGAGAGAGTGTGTGTGAGAGAGAAAGAGAGAGAGAGAGAGGGCGGAAGTAAAGACGCAGAGGGCGGAAGAGAGAACAAAATGAGGGGAACACCAAAAATGGAAAACCCACTTTATATCCCGCTCCTGAAATCCTACCTCCCCACCCCCTCTCATCTCCTCCTTTTCCTTCCTCCCTTTCCAATCTCCTCTCACCCCTCCTTCCTCCTCGCTTCTTCTTCCCTCCTTTCTGCCCTCCCCCCACCCGCTTCTCCGTTTTCCCTCTTCCCTCTTCGCTTCTCCCTCTCTCTTCCTCCATTCATCCTCCTCGTCTCTCCCTCGAAGCCTTCTAACCCGAGAAAGAGAAAGAGAGAAAGAGAGAGAGAGAGACTAGCGAAACAAACTGATAAACGAAACGGAACGAAACAAGAAAAGAAAACACAAGCAGACGAAAACTCAGAAGAATTAGAAGGAAACAAAGAAGTAACAGAAGAAAACGAATAAGAAAGAGAAGCAAAGATGAAGTAACAGAAGAAAACGAAAAACGATATAGAAGATATAGATATAGAAGGAAACGAAGAAAAAGAAAAGGAATCAGAACAAAGCAAGTCAAAAAGAAGAAGAAAGGAATCAGAAGAAAACGAAAAAGACAAAGAAAAAGAAGAGATAAAGAAGAAGACGAAGAAAAAAAAGCAAAAGAAGAACCCGAGAGAAAGCTATCTCGATCGTAGTCGAGTAGTTCAAGAGCATTACCGAATGAAGTGGCTGCCGCTGATAATATAGCAAAGGAAGAGGGTTAAAGGAGAGAAAGAAAAGGAGGATAAAAGCAAGATAAGGACCAGAGGCCGTTAGGTGCGAAGAGCCACCGGGGAAAAGGGAGTGCATATGGCTCCCATTGCGAAAGGGGGGAAGGGGGGGAAGGGGCAAGAGGGTACTGGGGGAAGGGGGTAGGGGTTACGGAGTGAGAGAGTGAGAGAGAAAGAGAGAAGATAGAGAGAGAGAGAAAGAGAAGACAGAGAGAGACAGAGAAAGAAGAGAGATATAAAAAGAGAGAAAATGCTAGAAGGCTGGGGTGAAAGAAGGGAGGGAAGGGGAGGGGAGGGGTAAGGGAAGCAGGGGCGTTTGAAATGACCACAAGGAAGAGGGTTTAAAGTGTCCAAACCGGAAGAGGGAGAAAGAATCTTACGATGACAAGATCCGCCTGCTGTCGCCTGCCCTCCCCCCACCCTGACCCCTGACTCCTGACCCCCTATCCCTACCCCTCGACCCCTACCCATCCATCCTCTCCATTTCTTTACGCTACATACTTCTCAGCCTTACGGAAATCTGGCACAGGAAAACGGGGAATAAAAGAGGAGAATCAGGACTGAGAAAGAACGTCACGTGATGTGTCGATGAGGGATAGAGAGGGGGGGGGGATGCGAGAGGACATTTTAACACAACGAATGGGATAGAGAGAGAGGATAGATAAAGGAAGAAATATTAGAAATTGATAATAGGAGTAAACCGGAAAATAAATCCGAAAACGTATTTATATAGATACATACATATATCTTTTTAATACATACACTTCCACAAAAAAGTAAATGCAAAAACACAACATACATTGCACACACACACACATATATATACATATACATATACATATTTAATTATCTATTCATACACACATACATTAAATGCATATAAATATTATGTCAGCTTAAAAATAAGTATGTAATCTAAACGTAGATGATTCGAATGAGGAGAAACATGAAACAAGGCGAAAAAGACCGAAGAGTTTGACCGTCACGAGATTAAAATCCTCCAGGAGAGGGAGGGAGGGAAGTGATGGGGGGGGGGGGGATTTTGGGGGAAAGGGAGGGAGGGTTAGGGGAAAAGGGGGGATGGGGGATGGAGTATGGGAGGAGAAAAGGTAGGCTCAAGTGTAAGGCAGAATTATATTAAATGTATGAATGAAAGATTTCGTACAAAATACGCTTATAGAATGACTCATTATAATCATGGTCGATTTTTATCCCACTCTTCCCTCATCCTCTTTTCCTCCAACTAAGGGAGATGGGAGAGGAGAGAGGGAGGGAGAGAGAAATAGAAAGAGAGAAAAAGAAAAGAAAGAGAAAAAGAAAGAAAGAGAGAGAGAGAGAGGTGTGGGAGGGGAGAGGGGGGGGGGGCAGACATGATTGCGGACAGGTGTGAGACAAGAGCTGTTCTCGGGAGCTCAGTTCCCCCGTGGTGTATCCGGTGTACTCAATGACACCAATAACAAGTAGAATATAAAAAGAATCAAAACGAACACACAAAGAAAATAACAACAAACTACCTTACAAAACAAACAAACAAAAACACCAATCACGCCAAAAAAAACACCAACCAAAAACAACAACGACATAATGATAAACAGAACAAATGTATCATGAATCACTCGGTGTCACAGATCGAAAGGAGATAACATCAAAATGTCAGCTGTACTTATCCGTGGACATGACGCCGACATCAAAACCGCTATAATACTGACAGCAGTAAGTAATCTTCGTCTGTATTCTGATGCTAAGGTTATGGCTATAATTTACCCCCCTATTCATTTATCTTTTTGCATGTGAGTCAATGTGCATGAGTGTATGTTTATGCATGTATGTGTGTATGTATGTATGTATGTATATGTATAACGTGTGCTTCTATGTGTTTATGTGTTGTGTGTGTGTGTGTGTGCGGCCGTGCGTCCATCTATATGTTTGTCTGCCTCTCTCTCTCTCTTCCTCCATCCATCTATCTATCTACCTATCTCCATCCCAAAGCCTCCCCCCCTCCCCCTATAGGTCGGGAATCAACTTGACGAATCACAACAGCCTCCCCCCCCCCCCAATCCCCCATCCCACGCACCCCCATATCCCCCAAGCGCAGAACAGAGGTTACAGCGCTAAGCCGACGCTGGTGATGATGAATGGTGACTCCCCCCCTACCCCCTACCCTCCTCTCTCTCCTATCACCCCCCCCACCATCCCCCTTCCTTCCTTCTCCTGCCTCCCCTCTCCCCCACCATCGCTCTTTATCTTTTCCTCAAAGCTGCACCTGTTACCCCCTCCTCCTCCTCCCCCCCCCTCCCCTCCCTCCTCCTTCTCGAAGTTTTCTTTTTCTTTCTTTTTTTTCTTTTTCCTATATAATACTTTTCTTTCAGTTGGTTCTTATGTCTTTTTTCTGTATAATTCAAATGTATGTCTTACCTTTCTCGCTATTTTTTCTTCGTTTTTTAAATTAATTTATATCTGTATTTATAGTTTCGCTTTTCATATATTATTTTCATTTTTGCTTTCGTTTTAGTTTGCTTTCTGTGTTCACTTTTATTCAATTCACTTTATTTATTTTTCTCTTTGTTTCGTTTCTTTTATTTTTTCCCGTCGTATACACTTTATTTCATTCATCTTATTTTTTCCCTTTTATATTATTTCAATTTGTTTCACTTTTGATTACCATCGTATATCCTTTTCATTATTTTCGACCCATTAATTTTATTTAATCTTTCATTTCCTTTGACTTTATTTTCCTTTTTATCATCGTTCATTAGTATGTTCATCTTATATTCTATATTTCTTGCCTTCTCTTTTGTTTCACTTTATTCTTTATTTCTCTAAATGTCATCTCTTTTTTTTCGTTTCATCTCCTTTGTTCGACTATTTACTTTCAATTTAACACTTCATCTTCTCTTATCTCCAGTCTACCATATTTTTGTCATGTCATATCT
>BOPN01002465.1:163687-168687 GCA_017312705.2 Penaeus japonicus
TCGTCCCCATTTCGGCCAATAGGTCTTATTGGCTCTCCCTTTTCCCGCTCGTTCCCATTTCAGCCAATAGGTCTTAATGGGTCTCCTTTTCCCGCTCGTTCCATGGGATGATCATTTGCTCCTCTTGTAAATGGCGTTGCTACTTTCTTCCTTTGTTCTTTCTCTCTGTTCTTGGTTTCTTTTATTTCTGCTTCTGTTTTTGTATCATCTTTGTCTCTGTCTTAGCGGACATCCACACTTTTTATTTATTTATTTTACTGTTCTATCATCTGTCCCCCTCTTCCCGCTCTCTTTCTTTTTATTTCTTTCGTTCTGTCTCGGTCTGTCTATCTCTCTCTCTTCTTCCCCCACGTCTTCCCTTCTCTTCCCCTCCCCCCCCCCCCCCAACTTCCACCTTTCATCTCTCCACCTTCCTCGCTTCTTCCCCCCGCCTTCCTCTTATACCCTCCCCTTTCCTCCTCTTCCCCTACCTTCCTCCCTTCTCATCCCTCCCCCTCCCCTTCCCCCTTCCCTCTCCCCCACTGTCACCGTCCCCCTGTCTCCCAAGGATTAGCCGCCGAGCCAGTGGTGTGTGCGGCGAACACCTTACACCAGCCACTATATTTATGCACGCCAGTTTACGAACACGGAGGAGAGGCAGGTGGGGGGAGGTGGTGGGAGAGGGAGGGGCAGAGGAGAGGCAGGTGGGGGAGAGGAGGGAGATGAAGGTGGGTGAGGGGAGGGTGATGGAGGAAAAGGGAAGGAAGGAGGTGGGGGGAAGGGGAAGAGGAGAGGCAGGTGGGGGAGAGGAGGGAGATGGAGATGGGTGAGGAGAGGGTGATGGAGGAAGAGGGAAGAAGGAAGGAGGCAGGGGGAGGGGGGGTTGGGGGGAGAAGGAAGGAGAGATAGAGAGAGAGAGTGAGGATTTTCAGACCCGTAACGGGAGATTTTGCGTTGTAGATGATGCAGAAAAGTGATGACCTTGCTACGGGAGAGGTTGTCTTGTCGTCAGTGATGATGTGTTGTGGGGAGTGAGGTAGATGGGGAGGGTTAAGGGAGGGAGGGAGGAAGAGAGGGAGGGAGGTAGAAGGAAAGCGGTGTAGGGTTGGAGGGAAGGAGGGGGTAAAGGTGGAGGGAGGTGGGGGGTAGAAGGTGGGACGAGGTGCAGAAGTGGAGAGTGGAATAAGGATTATGAGTTTAGGATAAATAATATATGAAAAAAGAGGTGGAAGAAAAAGGGGGAAAGGAGGAAAATGGAAAAGACGGGAGAGGAAGTAGAAGTGAAGGAGCGAAAAGCAGATTTAAAAAAAAGAGATGGAGACAGGGAATGAGAACGAAAAGGAAACAGTAGGAAGGAAAGAGAGAGAGAGAGTTGGAAAGGCGAGAGGGTGAGAAGGGGGATGGGGGGGGGGGGGAGTGGTAAGAGGAGGGTCGCAGTATCCCAGGATTTAACGGAGCCTACCCACAATGACACCAACTCCCGTTACAGTTTTTATTTTTCCTCTTATTTTTGAAATTTATTACACACTAACGGAAAAAAACGACGAGAAACATGTTACTTAACATTTTGAAAATAACGGTTTTCAGCTGTTGGTTATTACAGGCCATAACACCAATGTCTTGAAGCTTCCAAAAAAAGAAAAAAAAAGAAAGAAAAAAAGGTAAGGAAAAAAGTTACATTTTTGCGACATCAATTTATCAGACAAACTCACCAACAGTCTTACATATATTAAAAGACAAATTATGCATGCGAACTTCCTTTCCCTTGACTACAATGGATGTCAATATAACGAAGCCAAAACACCAATCAAGACTTCGTTAGCAACAGTATTTCAACCTTTTTTTTTTTTAACCTAATGTAAGAAGACGAGTAAGTCCTGTCCTTTTGGCTTTTTTTTTTCTTTTTATCTGGAATTAAAATTCTTGTTTCTTTTTTTATCTATTAAAAGAACGTCTTTGCAAAACAACAAAAATACGTGGTCATAATAATAATTTTTATCCTTTTAAATCAAATGCGACTACATAAAATGCTTTTAACAGGTCTTTTTGTCACTATTTTTTAAAACAAACTAAGTTTCTATCATCCATCTTTTAATTCTTACTAAAATTAATACGATTCAACCATTTTCGTCTCAAAAGTAAGGCTACATGAACATGTCTGTCTACTTTCTACTGTTCTACTTTTTCAAATTTATATTGTAAACATGAATTAGTATAACAAATCAATCAGAAAATCGCCTTGCACTAAAATGAAGTCCCTTCATTCTTTTTTTTTTTCTTTTGAAAAGGCGAATCCATCCACCCATTTTTTTTATTTTTTTATTATTATTCCTTTTAAAAGCAAGATAAAGTATACGTTTACCCAATCACTTTCCGCTCAAAAACAGACCTATCCATCCTTTTTTACTTCTTTCAAAAGCAAATATATCCATCCATATTTTCCCCCTTTTCATTCAAAAGCAAGGCTATCCATCCATCATTTTTTTTTCTTCTTTCACAAGCAAGACAACAAGACTAAGTCGTTTTCCCGCCAAAAAGTGGTTTGTCTCTGTCGCCGCCAGAGTCCGCTGGATTATGGAGCGAAAATGTTTTTGGCGGGAAAAAGCGATGGCGTGAAGAGGATGATTGTTATTGTTGAACTATGGCGGGACTTAGCTTGATTCCGGTGCTATTCTAGTCTCCTTTTTTTTTTTTTTACCTTTTTTTTCTTTTTTTCATCTCTCTTAGTTTGGGTTTCATAGGGATTGGGGTGGAGGGGGTGGAGGGGGGAGGTGGATTTTGTTTTCCTCGTTACGGGTTTTATGTAGCTTATGGCTTGCCATTACCTCGTATATATTTTTTTTTGTATTTTTTTTTCTTCAAAATACTTTGCCTCAACCATCTTACATAAGCGACACTGTCTTCATCATTCATTCATTTCTGACTCATCATTATTACTCATTTGCATGAAGACACGATAATGTAGTAAAGTGTTTAATAGTATGATAAATTTATGTACGTTCTCACCAATGCAATTAATACTGTTTTCATCTATTAACCTTTCTCGTTATCTCATTAATAACTTTTTTCAGTATTACTGAATACATTTTTTAAACCCTTCGTTATATATATATATATATATATATATATATATATATATGTACATATATGTACATATATATACATATATATAAATATACATATACATAATATATATACATATTTTTTTCTTTTCTTCTTTTTTCTATAAGATAAATGTTAAAAATTGAAGATATGTATGAAAAGCAGAAACGAGAGAAAGAGAGAGAGAGAGTGGGGAACAAGGGTTATGGGGGGGGGGGGGGGAGAAGGATCAGATCCCCTGAGAGAAGCAGGAGTAGGGGGGAAGAAGGGGAGGATACGGGGGAGGGGGGAGGGGGCGATGGACCAAAGAGAGATGCAGGGAGAAAGAAGAGAAGAGGGAGGGAGATGGAGGGGAGAGACAGGGAGGGGGAAGGAGAGGGAGGGAGGAGAGAGACAGGGAGGGGAAGGGGGAAGGAGAGAGAGAGGGGGTGTTAGGGGGAGGGGGACGGTATCTGTCAACTTCCTGGGCGTAATCCTTTATTTGTCAGGCAAAAAAAGGGCAGCTCCTCCTCAGCATCTCATCAGGTCATAATTCATTCCAGCCTCTGTCTTTATTTCCCGGGGAATTTTGTTCAGGGCGCGCGAAGAGAAATGGCGTCTGAGGGTACGAAATATGATGTGATAATATTCATTTATGGAGTCGACGGCATATTTTGTAGATTCATTTTGTCCCAACACGAAATTCGGAGCATAATAGTACATCTAGCAGCCTGTCTTTATTCCTAGGGAAATTTCCGACGACGTGGAAAAGAGGGGGAGGGGAGGGGAGGGGAATGGGTGGGATGAAGGGAAGAAGGAGGGGTGGGAGGTGTTGAGATGGGGCGGGGGGGAGGGGGGGAGGAGGAGCTTCTGCAGGAGAGAGAAAAGCAGAGGAGGAAAGACATGACACCATACCTTTCCTGTGTGTAAGTCGTAACAAACAGATGTATCTGCCTCTGGTGTGTTACATCATTTTTTTTTTTTTATCAAATGGGATTAAATAAATTGTCATATATTTTTCATTTTTTTCAAATTGTCATATATATATGTAAATTGTCATATATCAAACATATATTTTTTTTCAATCAAATGGGATTAAATGGTCTCTTATAAATCTCCTTTTGTGAATGTTTCGATCGAATTTCTGGTTCATTTGACGTTGGGGAATATCTGTGATGTGTCTCCGTGTTATGTGTGCAATGCGATTTTCAGACCGAACTCTTACGCTATTTTAACAGATTGTCTTGATATCATGTAACATATTATGAACTACGTGTCCTAAGATTGAAAACACATTGGGTCAAACGTTCCACGAACTTCAATTTAAGATACAACATACTGAATATTCATATGAAGTTCAATTCTGTTTAATATCAATGTTTTTCATGGAAAGAAAAAACGCGGTATGTGTACATCAAAAACATCCAGTGTGTGTGTGTGTCTGTGTGTGTGTGCATGCGTTTTCAAAAAAATCTAGTGTGTGTGTGTGTGCGTTTTCAAAATCTGTTTGAAAATCTGTCGTCCGACATATTTCTATGTACCTGCGTTACCTTGCATACAGTTTTCTTGAATTCAGTCATGTACGTGATACATTTTCTTCAATACACACACATATGCACTCCCCCTCCTCTTATTATTATCATTTTTATTATTCTTCTCTTCCTTTCTGACCTCTTCTTCCTCTTATTCTTCTTCACATTCAATACCTCGATCCCGGTCCTCAACAAACCTCCTTCTTCCTCCGATTTCTTGTGAGAAATCTCAAGACCTCTCCTCAGAGTTTCTCTCTCTCTCTCTCTCCCACTCACCCTCTCCCTCACCCACTCCCACTCCCTCTTCCCTCACCCTCCCTTTCTCCTCCCTCCCCTCCCTCTCTCTCTTCCCTCACCCTCCCTCCCTCACTCTCTCATCACCCTCACTCTCCACTCACCCTCCCTCTC
>BOPN01002465.1:188687-201187 GCA_017312705.2 Penaeus japonicus
TGTGTTTACTGCGGCTTTATGACTCCACGCCGCCTACTGCTCGCCCTACCCCCCTACCCCCCTACCCCCCGTCTCCCTATCCCTCCTTCCCCCTGTCCCTTTGCTCCCCTTCGTTCTTACTCCCTATCTCCTATTCTCCCTACCCCGTCTCCCTTTCCTCTCTACCCCTGTCTCTTTGCTCCCTATCCCCCTACCCCGTCTCCCTTTGCTCCCTATCTCCCCTACCCCGTCTCCCTTTACTCCCCTTCCTCCTTAGTCTCTATCCCCCCTACCCCGTCTCCCTATCCCCCCTTCGGCCTTACTCCCTATCCCTACCCCATCCCCCCTCCCCCTATATCCTCCCTCAGCCCTCTTTCACTCCCCTTCGTCTGTCTTTCCGTACGTTCGTCTGCCTGTCTCTTGCTACTCCCTTTCCTCTATGGATGGGGGGTGGAGATGGGGGTAGGAGGAGGGGGGGGGGGAGATTGCTAGTCTGGAAGGGGTGGGGGGGGATTTTCCTCCCTTTTCCCCCTTTCCCTTCCCTTTTCTTCGTCACTCTTTTGGTGTTTATTTTTTTTATTTTTATTGTCTTTCCTTTTCTTTTCCTCTTTCCCTTCCCGCTTTTCTTTTGCGCCTCCCCCCCTCCCCCCTCCTCCTCCCGCCCCCCGCTCCTCTCCCCTACAAAAAGAAAAAAGAAAAAGGAAAAAAAAAGGGAAACCAGATGAGAGGAAGGGGTAGAAAGGAAATATAACAAAAGTGGAAGAAGAAGAAGAAGACGTAGTATTCGTAGTAACAGTAGTAATAGTAGTAAAATTATCAGTAGTAATAATAGTCGTAGTAGTGGTAGTAGTAATAATAGTAAAAGTAATAGTAGCAATAGTAGTAGCAATAGTAGTAGCAATAGTAGTAGTAGTAGTAGTAGTGGCAGTAGTAATAGTAATAAAAATAGTAGTGGTGGTAGTAGTAGTAGTAGTAGTAAAAGTAGTAGTAGCAATAGTAGTAGCAGTAGTAGTGGTGGTAGTAGTAATAGTAATAAAAGTAGTAGTGGAAATAATAGTAGTAGTAGTAGCAAAAGTAGAAGATGAAGCAATATTGTTCACAGAATTAACAATATGAATAGTGATATCATTCATAGAACCAGCGTGGTTGTCATTCATCCATCGATTTATCCATCCGTTCAATTTTGTTCATTCGTTCAATTCAGTTCATTCGTTCAATTTAGTTCATTATTTCAATTTTGTTCATTCGTTCAATTTTGTTCATTTGTTCAATTTTGTTCATTCGTTCAATTTTGTTCATTCGTTCAATTTTGTTCATCCGTTCAATTTTATTCATCCGTTCAATTTTGTTCATCCGTTAAATTTTATTAATCCGTTAAATTTTGTTCATCCGTTCACTTTTGTTCATCCGTTCATCTACTCATGGTGTTTAAACTCCTAAAATCCATTAGGAAATATACTTAGTAATATGAAAAGGACGAAAAATAAAAAAGAAATACAGCTCAACTTAACTTTCCTGTGCAACAACCCACTCTATTACCCCTTCCCCGTATCCCCCCCCTCCCCCTCGCCCCTCTGCACAGTTCGTCCCCCCCCCTCCCCCCCGTCCCCCCCCTTCACACGCGTCTATGTGTCAGCTGTCAACAAGGTGTCGCCCTTCACCCTCCCCCCTCCCCCCTCTCCCCGCCCTCCGCCCTTTCCTCTCCCCCTGTTTCCTCTATTCCTATCTACTCCTCTTCCCCTTCCCCAACTCCACTCCCCACATCTGCCCCACCACCCCCCGACCCTCATTCCCCAGCCTCCTACCTCCCTCTCCCCCACTCCCTTCACTCCCCTAACCCCCTCCCCCCACTCCTCCAACCCCCTCTCCCCCACTCCCTTCACTCCCCCTCCCTTCACTCCCCTAACCCCCTCTCCCCCCCTCCCTTCACTCCCCTAACCCCCTCTCCTCCCACTCTCTTCACTCCCCTAACCCCCTCTCCCCCCTCCCTTCATTCCCCCTAACCCCCTCTCTCCCCCCTCCCTTCACTCCCCTAACCCCCTCTCCCCCCCATCCCTTCACTCCCCTAAAACCCTCCCCCCTCCCTCCCTTCACTCCCCTAACCCCCTCTCCTCTCTCTTCACTCCCCTAACCCCCTCCACTCCCCTAACCCCCTCTCCCTCCCCTCCCTTCACTCCCCTAACCCCCTCTCCTCCACTCCCCTAACCCCCTCTCCCCCCTCCCTTCACTCCCCTCCCTTCCTCCCCCTCCCCCACTCCCTAACCCACTCCTCTCCCCCTCCCTTCACTCCCCTAACCCCCTCTCCCCCCCTCCCTTCACTCCCCTAACCCCCTCTCCCTCCCTCCCTTCACTCCCCTAACCCCCTCTCCCCCCCTCCCTTCACTCCCTTAACCCATCTCCCCCTCCCCCCACTCCTCCAACCCCCTCTCACCCCCCCTCTCACCCCCCACTTCCTCCACACATACACACGCTACCCTTCACGCACTTGCCTCTCGCGTATGATAACAAATACGTAGCATTACTGATCAACATACTTATTTACACGTGTTTACTTATTTACACGTGTTTACTTATTTACACGTGTTTACTTATTTACACGTGCACAGGCGTCATATGTCGTGATTCAATTAACAGGTATTTTTATATGAAACAAAATGGATCTATGTCGCAGTGTCTGTAGTTAATTCGTTTATTTTATTTTGTGCATTAGTAATTATGATAATAATTATGATAATGATAATGATGTTATTAATCATTAAAATCTTTATCACTGCTGTTATCATTAATATAATTATCTTCATTATTATCATCATTGTTATATTAATAATAATTGTTTATATTAATAACAATAGTAATAATACTAATGATAAAAATATTATCATCATTATCATTACCTTATCATTACCATTATTATCATAATATCATAATTATTATTATCATCATTACTATCATTATCCTTATCATCAGTGTTATAATCATTCCTTATCATTACTATCATCACTATCATAATCATCACCATAATTACGATCATCATTAAAATCTTAATCATTATTACTTTAGTGAAACTGCAAGTATCCTCATGATTGTTGTTGGATATACATTTCACTTAAGATGACCAGCAAATATGTCTCTTGTCCTGTAGACTGTCAACGAAACTCCTTTATCAGCAGACAATGCAAGAGGAAACAGGCCGTGTGTAAGTGAAACGTGGCAAATAAAACCCGTAGATTTAGCCACAACTTTCTTGCTGGTTTCATAAAATTTTGTATTGTGTATCATTGCCCGTTGATGTGTCATGATATATTCTTGAACCCTAAACTCGATATACTTCCCTTCAAATTTGTTGTAAGGTCTTTGCACTGAAATCCAAATAAAAAGTAAGTCTCTATTCTTGATATTGCAGTAGGATCTACTGTTGCTGATATTGTTTTTACATACACTGCATATTGATATTAGAAGTTGATTTGCAGTCACAAGTAGTAGCGCATATGCTGTGATAATAGCGTCATGAGGTAGTTTTATCATTACTACAAAAAGTAACTATTATAGAAATAAGTCTCTTTCTCCGTTCTTGGTTCCCGCAGCAAGACACTGCTGCAATGCATATATGATAGCCAAGATTTTCAATCACTAACGTTGCAAGAATGAAAAAAAAAACATAATAACAACAATAACAACAACCAGATAAGCGCAACCCTAACACCAAACCTTCAGAAAAGCAATAAAAAAACAACAACAGACAACAACAATAAACAACAACAATAACACATAAAAAACAACAGCAATAAACCTCTAACTTCAACAACAAATCGTCATCATCATAAACCGAACTCCCCTCCCGTGACTTTCCCCTCGCCTGTGACGTCACACGATTTTTCTAAAACAACTATTTAAAGAAACACACATACACACACAAATATATATACATATAAATATATATGTACACACAAATATACGTACACACAAATATACATACCCGGAAATTCATATATGCACGTACACACGCACACAAACACGCACACAAATACACACGCACACACACATGCACACACACATACACACGCGAAAACACACACACGCAAATACACGCACATAAACCACAAACACACACACACACACAAAAACACGCATACACAAACTCGCCCTCACACTGACGCACTTATACACAGGCACTCATTCATTCCCTTCCTCCCTCACTCACTCACTCACTCACTCAAAAAAGTACATTCCTTCATCCCCTTCATGATGGCTGCATGACACTCCACCTCCTCACCCCTGTCATGAATTCGAAAATGTCCCATCATGCACAACAAGTCGGGATTTTCATGAACAACTTCTAGTCGAAATATGTATCATATGTGTGGTGGTGGAGGAGGAGGAGGAAGAGGAGGAGGAGGAGGAGGAGGAGCAGAAGGAGGAGGAGTTGAAGGAGGAGGAGGAGGAGGAGGAGGAGGAGGAGCAAGAAGAAGAAATAGAAAATGAAGAGGAAGACGTAGATGAAGAGGAAGAGAAGGAGGACGAATAAGAAAAGGGGCAGGAGGAAGAAAAAGAAGAAGAAACGAAAGACGAAGAGAAGGGGGAAGAGGAGAGGAAAGAGGAAAAGAAAGAAAAAAAACGGAAAAAATGCAATAAAAAACAGTATTTATGGTGTAGGAAATAGTGCATGATCACCATATCCATATAACCCGTGCCATGGTGACCTGGAAGAATAGCTTGACAGTGCGCGTGATGGAACAGTGCCATAGTGAACTCTCAAGTGGAACAGTGCCAAGTCGGAATGCTACCAAACTCAAACTCACATGATGATAATAATAATAATAATAATAATAATAAATGATAATAGTAATAATTATAATAATGATGATGATATAATAATAATGACAATATAATAATAACATAAATAATACTAACAATAATTACAATAATAAAAATAATGATAAAAATAATAATAACAACAGTAATGATGACCATACTACTACTACTATTAATAATATTAATAATACTGATATTAATAACAATAATAATAATAACAACAACGATAGTAATAATTGTATCTATAGTAATGATAACGATGATGATGATGTTGATGATAACAATAATAATAATAATAATAATGATAATAATAATAATAATAATAATAGCAACAAAAATATTAATAATGATAATGATAATAATAATAACAATAATGATAATAATAATAATAATAATAATAATAATAATGATAATAATAATAATAATAATAAAAATGATGATGATGATAATGACAATAATAATAATAATAATTTAAAAAAATAATAATAATTTAAAAAAAACAGTAATTCTAATAGTAATGATAAAACATGAGTTAGAAATAAGGTCAATGAACTCCTTCTACATTTCTAAGTCCCTCTTCTTCTTTTTATATTTTCTCTTTCATTATTCTTTTATATCGTCTCCCCCCCTCATCCTTCTTTCCCTTTCATTTTCTCTTCAGTTTCATGTTTTATTAAATATCTCTTTCTCTTGCCTTTATTTTTCACTTTTATATTGTATTCATAATTCTTTTCTCTTCCAGTTCCCTGTTTTATTCATTTATAACTACTTCTCTTATGTCCTTATGTCTTCTTCATTTATTTTCTTACCCTCTTCGTTCCTCATTTCTCCATATAATCACAATTCCTTTTTTGTTTTTGTTTATGATTAATAATTACTGATTGATTTATAATTCATAATTTGTTTTGTTTTCATTGCTTTGCTTTGTTCTTTTTTTCTTTTTTCTTTTTTGCTGTGTTCTCTCTTTTTGTTTTGCTTTCGTTTCTTCTCTCCCCCTCCCTTTTTTCTATTTCTTTCTCTTTATCTTCCTCTCTCTCTCTCTCTCTCTCTCTCTCTCTCTCTCTCTCTCTCTCTCTCTCTCTCTCTCTCTCTCTCTCTCTCTCTTTCATTCACTCACTCACTTTCTCTCTCTCTCTCTCTCTTCCTCCTCCAATACCGTACCCACCTTCATTTCCTCTTCTCTTCCACCTCCATCGTACCCTCAAAACCCTCCACTCCACCCGACCTCCCCCTCCCGAGCCATCCCCCTTCCTCCCTTTCCCCAACCTCCCTCATCCGCCCCACCCCTCCCAACCCCCTCCTCATCCTCTTCCTCCCTCCTCTCCACCCGATCCTCCCCGCTTCCCTCACCCCCTCCCATCATCCTCTCCGCTCCACCCTCTCACCCACCCTCCTCCTCCCCACCCTCCCTCCTCCTCCTCCTTCTCCCCACCCTCCCTTCCTCCCCACCTACCCTTCCTCCTCCTCCTCCTCCTCCCCACCCTCCCTTCCTCCTCCCCACCCACCCACCCTTCTTCCTCCTCCTCCTCCTTCTCCCCACCCACCCTTCCTCCTCCTCCTCCTCCTTCTCCCCACCCTCCCTTCCTCCCCATTCTCCCCAACCTCCCCGCCTTCCTCACATAGGAAGTGCGGCCTGGCGTCGTGTAAACAATGGGTGAAGGCGCCGCAGGTTACCATGGCGACCCAGCTAATCCGGCCTGTGTAAACATCGGCTCTCGCGCCCCTAATTTTAAAATCTTCTTAATATGCGTCAGCGACTCCTACCTACCGTCGGTGAAGACTGTCTTGGTGGCGGCGCTGGTTGGTGCTTCGGCAGGGGGAGTTGGGGGGAGTAGGAGGAGGGGGGGGTTGGTCTCCTCTCCAATCTCCTATGTATTCTTTTCTTCTCGTTCTTTCTCTCTCTCTCTGTCTCGATGTCTGACTCTCTGTTACTAACTCTCTATCTCTTTCTCTAGTTTTCTCTCTCACTTTCTCGCTATCTCTCTTTCTCTCTTTCATCTTCATGTTCGTCTTCGCTGGTAGGAGATGGAGGATGGGGAGGATAAGCAAGAGGAGGAGGAGGAGGAGGAGAAGGAGGAGGAGGAGGAGGAGATAGAGGACGAGGGCGTGGGCGCCAAAAGTCGAGAGAGAGAGAGATAGAGAGGGGTGGGTGGGTGGGCGAGAGGCTTTGAGTTCGGGGAAATGGGAGGGGGGAACGGGTGGGTGGTGGGGGTGGGGATGGGGGTGGAGGGAGGAGGGAGAGGAGTCGGTCGCCCCCTACTGGCTACTTCACGCCCAACGTGCTTACATTCTAATAGACAGGGATATTGAACCTCCGACACCCGAGGAGAACTCCACTGTTCATTATCATTTATAGTTATTCGCGAGCGCGCACATCTTCGTTTCAAAAGTACGTGCTTCAGCCGGTACACGCACACGTCCGCCTCACGCACACACACACACACACACACACATCTAAAAAACACAGACATATACACATCCGCACACAAACACCTCCCTCCCCTCATCCTCATCCTCTCCCTCCCCCCCACCCCCTCCTCCCCTTCCTACCTCTCCCCCTCAGAGCAGCGAGCAAATACATGCCCGTGTTAATTTAAAAGTTGATTAAGGCGTGCTGTAAACACCCGGTAAAAACAAAGGCTTCGATCTTCCATCAAAACACTTCTTCTTATGCAAAGATTCCCAAAATTCCGACAGGATTTTGTTTTTCTTCCTGACCGTTTGGATTTCGTACGAACTTGTACAACAAGGAGAGGAAATCATTCTATTTTTTTTTTTTTTTTCATTCTCATTATTCTACATCGGGAGAACGACTGATATATCCTAACATTACCCTTTTTTTCCCCCTCCAACTATCAAAAACTCGTATTATTGACTTTAATGAGAAATGACAAAAAAAAAAAAAAAAAAGAAGAAAAAGAGAAAAAAAAAAAAAAAAAAAAAAAAAAAAAGAGAGAGAGAGAGAAAGTGGCGCCATCTGCGAAAAAAGCGACGAGCGACAAGCGTCGTGCCAAACAACCAATGAGAGCTCGGCAAAACTTGTTAATTGCGACAAACGACATTTACTTCGAGTGTTTACAGTTACCGGGTTCTGCCTCCCGCCTCTGTTGTACCTCCTTTCAATAAGTCATTTCGGGCACTGGTTTTCAATAATGTCAAGCCCTCTTCTGCTGAATGTATTTAGTTAAGGACTTTTTTCCCTCTTGTGAAACCTTTTGATGTAGAGAGGGAGTAATGTAAAAATGTGGTGCTCAAAACAAATAGGAAAGTATATGAGATAGCGAGAGGCTGCGCGCACTGCCGCCTCCATCCCGATTTTCTCACGTCGCTCTGAGCTAACTTTCGCACGCACGTACGCATACACACGCACGCACGCATATACACACACACACATACACACACACACATACACACACACATACACCCCCCCCACACACACACAACTCCCCACCCCCCACCCACACACACATACACACAACCCTCCCTCCCTCCCACACACACATACAACCCCCCCTTCACCTCCCACACATACACACACACACACGTACACACACACCTATCCCATCCACAGCTACACAGCTTCATCAATCTCCCAATCTCTTGCAAATACGAATCTCTTTTTCGCCTTTTGATCCCCGCACCCCTCGCCCCTTGCAACCTGTCTGTCTTCCCTCTTCCTCCAAGACATTGCCAGAGACCCAAGAAGACGAAAGAAAACACACAGCAAGAGAAAAAAAACAAAAGAGCATCTGTCGACAGCTAAACACAGCACTAACAATTAAACATCATAACAGACCCCGTGACAAAATCACCGTCAAAGGTAATCAAACACACTCTCCTTGCAACATAGAGCAACAAACAGACGCCCCCTTTTGCACTGCGATGTTGCTTACAAAAAAAAAAAAAAAAAACTGAACTTTTGCGCAAACAAATAGTCGTAGAGAAACATTAATCGTAACATAAACAGAACTTTATAAACAAAGCTTTTTATTCGGCGATGATCTGTGTGTTATTCCCTTCTTGTTTTTTTATTTTTTTATTCTTTCTTTTATTTTTCTAGATATTCAAAAATACTTGTAGTAAGGGTATGGTGTATATATACAGTGCAAGATATTTGTAAAAATTAGTTGAAATGGAAGTCATGTCTATCAATAAATTTCAATAAAATTGTCTCTTGGAACCATGCCAAGTCTATCGTCATACCAAATCAACAAATGCCATTAACAAACAATCGAAAAAAAAAACAAAACAATAAAGACAACAACGCCATCACCTCAATCAAATCAGCCAAGCATTAAATATAATTCAAATCCCAGGGACGAATCTCAAGATCTTTATTATTAACGAAGGAACAAGATAACAAATTCCACGCCAAAAAAGAGGCACAATAAGAGGGTCCTTATCTAATACTCTTCTCACTTTAATCTACGTTCTTTAAGCGACAGTCCACGCTGAGACGACTACAGGGGGAGGGAGGGAGGGAGGGAAGGAGGTGGGGAGGGAGGGAGGGAGGGAAAGAAGGGGTGAACATACAAAGAGAGGTGTTCGTGTGTGTGTGTGTGAAAGAGAGAGAGAGAGAGGGGGGTGAGAGAGAGAAAGAGAGAGAGAGGGGGGGGTCGAGAGAGAGAGAGAGAGAGAGAGAGAGAGAGAGAGAGAGAGAGAGAGAGAGAGAGAGAGAGAGAGAGAGAGAGAGAGAGAGAGAAGGGATATAAAGGGGGAAGCAATTAAGAGGAAAGTGAAGAAAAATATCTCAACAGCCATAACTTGCTTCAATGAATCCATAACATTTGTCGTTCTCTTGATGCCTCTGGATATATATATATATATATATATATATATATATATATATATATATATATATATATATATATATATATATATATATATATATATATATAGATATATAGATAGATAGATAGATAAATAGATATGTATGTATATATAATCATATATGTTTATATCTTTATCTTCTTCCTTCCCTCTCTTTTGTCTTCCTTTTTTACTTCCCTTTCTTATTCTTATAATTTTCATTTTCTCATTCTCTTATTCTCCAAGCCCCCCCACTCCCCCCACTCACTCACTCACTCTCTCTCTCTCTCTCTCTCTCTCTCTCTCTCTCTCTCTCTCTCTCTCTCTCTTCCACAATCCAAAGTCTCTGCTAATGACACCGATTCCATTTTAGGGACATGATTAAATATTTATTTGCAAAGTTTGTTCCATCAAGACGCGGGTCCGACACACCGGGTGGGGCCGGGGGTGGGGATGGGAGTGGGGATGGGAGTGGGGGTGGGAGTGGGGGTGGTAGGATGGGTCAGGATAAGAGTATACTGGAGGGAGGGAGGGAGGTAGGGAGGGAGTGGGAGAGAGGGAGGGAAGGAGGGAAGGAGTGGGAGGGAGGGAAGGAGTGGGAGGGAGGGAGGGAAGGAGTGGGAGGGAGGGAGGGAGTGGGAGGGAGGGAAGGAGTGGGAGGGAGGGAAGAAGTGGGCGGATGGGAGGAAGGAAGGGAGGGAAGGAGTTTGAGGGAAGGGGAGATTGAGAGGGAAGGATTGGGAGGAAAGGAGGGTGGGAGGGAGGGAGAGAGAGAGGGAGAGGGAGTAGGAGGGAGGGACATATGGAGAGAGTGAGGAAGAGATGAAGTGAGAGAGAGAGAGACAAAGAGAAAGAAAGAAAGAAGAGAGAAAAAAAGAAGACAATGAAGAAGAGAAAAGGAGAAAGAAAGGAAACTAAAATCAGAAGCAGAGCAACAAACAACATGGATGAGACGAAAGGGAATCGGAGAACACAAAATACATGAAGAGCAACACACAAAGGATTTATAAATCTGAATTCTTTACCCCCCCCCCCCCATCCCATTATTCATTCCATTCATCTCATAGAAAAAGAAAAGAAAAAAGAAACAAGAGAGAAAAGAATAAAAAAAAAATCAAAGCAAGGACACACACACACACATACACACAAACACAAACACACACACACACACACACAAACAAACACACAAACAAACAAATAAACACCAATCAAAGTCACACCCTGATTGGAAAGAACAGGTACATAACAATGACACTTGTGGACAGCATCATATTAAAGAACAAATGTTTGATACCATCGCGAACACGTGTAAATTCTTTCATCACATATAAGTGGTACACCTGCACTGAACAATTCATTCCCAGGACAATTGTTTGTTGGTTTATGAATTTTAGTAGCAGAAGGAGGAAAATAGATTTTTTTTTTTTCTTTTTTTTTTTTTTTTTAGAAGTGAAGGAGGAGGTGGAGGTGGAGGTGGTGGTGGTGGCGGAGGAGGAGGACGAGAAGGAGGAGGTGGTGGTGGTGGTGGTGGAGGAGGAGGACGAGGAGGAGGAGGTGGAGGAGGAGGTGGTGGTGGAGGAGGCGGAAGAAGAGGTGGAGGAGAAGAAGAAGAAGAAAAAAAATAGGAGAATAGGGAGAAACATGAGGCAGAGGAGAAAAAAAAAGATAATGAAGAGCAAGAAAAAGAGGAGAAAGTAAAAGAAAAAAAGAAAAATAAGAAAAAAGACAGGGAATTCTCGTGAAAAAAAATTATACGATCAGAATGTATCTATTTTGGTGAATAAAAGGTTTTCATTATGACGTCCACAAGTCCGAAAAATGAAAAAAAAATCGCTTTTCATGCGCA
The DNA here is from genome assembly GCA_017312705.2 of Penaeus japonicus. Taxonomy (NCBI): domain Eukaryota; kingdom Metazoa; phylum Arthropoda; class Malacostraca; order Decapoda; family Penaeidae; genus Penaeus; species Penaeus japonicus. The sequence goes on from BOPN01002465.1 coordinate 200,134, forward strand.
ATATATATTTCATTAAATTCTTAAGTCTCGTTATTAATGAAAAAAAAAAAAAAAAAAAAAAAAAATATATATATATATATATATATATATATATATATATATATATATATATATATATATATATATATATATATATATATATATATATATAAAGCAGTTATAGTTATTGTATCAATCAAAATAGACCTTAGTATATTTATGTTTATACTTAAAAGTCAATTTTTCTGGAATTCGTAGCCGATTTGCTTGCAATTATTGCAAAAAATGTAAGTATATATCTTAAGTTTTGAATTATAAGACTATATGAATAAGATTTTGTTTATCAAAATTACGAACAATGATTAGTGTAACCAAACCTTTCCTTTCAGTACCGTTGTAAATTGGCCTATAGAAGAAAAATTAATTCGCTGTCCGAATAAGTTGATTTCTAAATTTCTGAACGAATTCCAAAACGTTTCGACCGCATATTTTTACATCTAAGAAAAAAAAATCAAGAATCCGCAAAAGTGTCATGTAATTTTTACACATATTACATATAAGATATTCATATATAATGATCTAAACACAAATTACGAACTAAATACATATCTGACTTTCAAATAACAAGATACATGTGGAAGGCTGAGTTATCAATTGGTGATTTCTGAACCAGAATAAAAATAAAAATAAAAATAACAATAATAACAACAATATTCATCATAACCATCCTTCGAACAGAGAAAACACATCCCATCGCAACCCCCCCCCCCCACAAACCCCCGACTCGCAACCCCCTTCCTCCTCCTCCCCCTCCCCCTTCCCACACCCCTCCCCACACCCCTTCCTCTAACCCTATCTCCCTCCTCCCTCCTCCCTCCTGCCCCTCCTCCCTCCACCCTCCACCCTCCTCCATCCTACTCCTCCTCCTGCCCCTCCTCCTCCCTCCACCCTCCTCCCTCCTCCCCCTCACTCCCCCTTCTCATCCAAACAGCATGTTGTCAGCTGTAATGTGGGTTGTTGTTATTATGTGTAATGCCATCGACAGCATTAATTTGTCATGTTGGTTCTGTGTGTT
>BOPN01002466.1:7500-20000 GCA_017312705.2 Penaeus japonicus
TTTGGATTTATTTCTTGCAATTTGGTTCGTCATGTTTTGCATCTGATGGATTGGGTAGACTTTGTGCTGGGGTATTGTATTGTGTGTGTGTGTGTGGGTGTGTGTGTGTGGGTGTGTGGGTGTGTGTGTGTGTGTGTGTGTGTGTGTGTGTGTGAATAAGTATGTGAGTGAGTGTGTATGTATGTGTTGGAATATTTGTACATTTCTAAATCCGTATAAATACTCGATTTAAGAGCATTAAACCCCGTGTAATGAACCAGAACACTCCCTAATGCCTGCACTGCTAGCTATCAAGTATGGTGCAACAAACGAGATCTGGCAAATCCCACATTCCCTAATGGACACTATCCTCAGTTCCTTCAAGAGTCATAATAACGCATATTTCTGCTGACGCTTTACAACATACCAAGGAGGAGCGCTGCGACTTGGCATCATGCCTGTTGTGCATCGAGACGCAAGGGCATTCTGAATAATCCGGGTACAATTCTTGCAATAACGATGAAACTGCTGACGGGTGTGGGTACGTTAGCGACATAAAATGCACTCGTTGATGAAATCCGCCATTTGTATGGTACGGTTTTCAAGATAGAATACACGGTTTTTAAGATAAAATACACGGTTTTCAAGATAAAATACACGGTTTTCAAGATAGAATAGACGGTTTTCAAGATAAAATACACGGGTTTCAAGATAAAATAGACGGTTTTCAAGATAAAATACACTATTTTCAAGATAAAATACACGGGTTTCAAGATAAAATAAACTGTTTTCATGATAAAATACACGGTTTTCAAGATAAAATACACGGGTTTCAAGATAAAATAGATGGTTTTCAAGATAAAATAGACGGTTTTCAAGATAAAATACACGGGTTTCAAGATAAAATAAACTGTTTTCATGATAAAATACACGGTTTTCAAGATAAAATAAACTGTTTTCATGATAAAATACACGGTTTTCAAGATAAAATACACGGTTTTCAAGATCAAATACACGGTTTTCAAGATAGAATACACGGTTTTTAAGATAATATACAAGGGTTTCAAGATAAAATACACGGTTTTCAAGATAAAATACACGGTTTTTAAGATAATATACACGGGTTTCAAGATAAAATACACGGTTTTTAAGATAAAATACACGGGTTTCAAGATAAAATAAACGATTTTCAAGATAGAATACACGGTTTTCATGATAAAATACACGGTTTTCAAGTTAAATTCACGGTTTTCAAGATAAAATAAACGGTTTTCAAGATGAGATACACGGGTTTCAAGATAAAATACACGGTTTTCAAGATAAAATACACGGTTTTCAAGATAAAATACACGGTTTCAAGATAAAATACACGTGTTTCAAGATAAAATACAAGGGCTAACGAAACTAAAGATTTGTATACGACGTTTGGAATCCGAACAACTGTACGTTCAATATAGTTATCAAAGTACTAAAGATACGAACAAAAAATGTCACTTTGAGACCCAGACGCAACCAAGAGGAGTACTTCAAGAGGTTCTTGAAAGGGTTAAGAAGCCAAGAGGAAGTGGGATAAACTGATGGTTCTCAAGTTCTATTTTTTTTTTTTTTTTTTTTTTTTTTTTTATCTGGGATATAGTGAAGTGATGATAATCATGGTTTTTTTGCAATAGACTAAGAAAACTAAGCGATATAAAGGCACAGCTATAACTAAACGAACTAATATAGACATTGAGATTTTTTTTTTTTTTTTTTTTTTTTTTTTTTTTTTTTTTTTTTTTAATGCGAGTTCGAATAAAAAAGTATATTCGATGAGGATTAAGTTCCTTGCAATACCGAACATACCGAAAAGACTAAAAAGAAGAAAAAAAAGATAGTTACTTGCAATCAAATGCAATAAAGAAACGTCACAAACAGAGAAAAATCCGCACGTAGCAGATTGCCAGTGAAATTGCCCTAGAAATTCGGGAGACATATTGCAAGTAATAGGTACTGACAGAGACAAAAGACCATCCGACACATACATTTTCAGGAATAAGAAATCTGTTAAAGTAGGCGAGAGAAAGAATCTACGTTCCCATGGAGAGTTTTGGACACTTTTTTTCCCTTCTGGTTGGATGCCTGGGACTTTGAAGGTGTATTCTTATTGGCACTGTCATCATATGGTACCGGTAAGGCAGTGTACAGACATACATGCACACACATACATTATAGATAAATTAGCATATACACATGAATTCATCCCCAACCACATACACCCATCTCTCACTCATGCACATGTAAACACATACAAATATCACCCTCTCCTTAACATACACCCTCCTCTTCACTCACAAATAAACATACACGTACCCTCCCCCCCACCACAGACACACCCCTCCCTCCCCCGCACACACGCCTCCCCCCACATACACTCTTCCCCCCACACACATCTTCCCCCTCACACACACCCTCCCCACACACACCCACCCCCCACACACCCAACTCCTCCCCACCCCCTCCAAACACCCCACCTACCCCACTCCCCTCCAAACACACACCCACCCACCCACCCTCCCCACTCCCCCACACGACCCCTCCCCCCACCAACGCACACCCACACAAACAAATGCGACACGAGGACCAGCTGACCCGAGGACGCCAACCATGAATCCAGAATAACGAGAATAAGAAACATAAACAACGGAGAAAGAAATAAGGGGGGAAAAAAGAGAGAAAAAGATAATTCGGACGCAAGACAAGGAGATTAAAGGAAAAACAAAGAGAAGACTCGAAATTTACGAGGAAATGTTGGAAACGCTAAGATTACGAAAGAGGGTTAAGAGAGATTAAGAAGAAGAGGGACATTTTCATGCTCGTATCATAATTATGTAGTTTTGTCACTATATAATTTTATCATAGAATTTATGTTCCTTTTTTTTAGCTATGTTCCTTCCTTCTACGTCTTCGACTTCGTTCTCCATCGTCCCTTTCTTCTTTATTTTTCTTCTTTTTCTTCTTCTTCTCCTGTTTCTGCTTCTGTTTTTTTTCCGTCAACCTCCACCTCCTTCTCCTTCTCCCCTTCCCTCTCCCTCTCCCTTTCCGTCTCCGTCTCCCTCTCCCTCTCCCTCTCCCTCTCCCTCTCCCTCTCCCTCTCTCTCTCTCAACCCCCTTCCCCTCCCCCTCTCCCTCTCCCTCTCCCCTTCCCTCTCCCTCTCCCTCTCCCTCTCTCTCTCTCAACCCCCTTCCCCTCCCCCTCTCCCTCTCCCTCTCCCTCTCCCTCTCCCTTTCCCTTTCCCTCTCCCTCTCCCTCTCCCTCTTCCTCTCCCTCTCCCTCTCTCTCCCCCTCCCCCCCTCTCCCTCTCCCTCTCCCTCTCCCTCCTCTCTCCCTCTCCCTCTCCTTCTCCCTTTCCCTTTCCCTTTCCCTCTCCCTCTCCCTCTCCCTCTCCCTCTCCCTCTCCCTCTCTCTCTCCCCCTTCCCCTTCCCCTCCCTCTCCCTCTCCCTCTCCCTCTCCCTCTCCCTCTCCCTCTCCCTCTCCCTCTCCCTCTCCCTCTCTCCCTCTCCCTCTCCCTCTCTCAACCCCTTCCCCTCCCCCCTCTCTCCCTCTCCCTCTCCCTCCCCCTCTCCCTCTCCCTCTCCCTCTCCCTCTCCCTCTCCCTCTCCTTCTCTCCCTCTCCCTCTCCCTCTCCCTCTCCCTCTCTCTCCCTCCCTCTCCCTCTCTCCCTCTCCCTCTCCCTCTCCCTCTCCCTCTCCCTCTCTCAACCCCTTTCCGCTCCCCCTCTCCCTCTCCCTCCCCCTCTCTCTCTCTCAACCTCCTTCCCCTCCCCCTCTCCCTCTCCCACTCCCAATCCCTCTCCCTCTCTCAACTCCCTTCCCCTTCCTCCTCCTCCTTCTTCCTCTCCCTCTCCCTCTCTCTCTCTCAACCCCCTTCCCCTCTCCTCCCCCCCTCCCCCCCCCTCTCCCCTCCCCCTCTCCCTCTCCCTCTCCCTCTCTCAACCCCCTTCCCCTCCCTCCTACTCCCCCTTCTTCTCCATGTTTAGCTCCATCTCCATCTCCGTCTCACTCTCCTCCTCTTCCTCCTCCTCTTTCTCCTTCTGATTCTTTTCAAGACACCGGGCTTAATAATTGCAAAAATGAATGACCCAATTTCACTTGATTTTCTGTCCTCATCATAATGGTGGAAAAATCGAGACTGGGGATTATGTTAATCATAATTTCACGACGTCATCTCTGAAGCACAAAAGGTGAACTATATATATATATATATATATATATATATATATATATATATATATATATTTCCTACCCTCCTTCTATCCCTCCTTCCCTTCTTCCATCCCTCCTTCCCTCCTTCCATCCCTCTTTCCCTCCTTCCATCCCTCCTTCCCTCCTTCCATCCCTCCTTCCCTCCTTCCATCCCTCCTTCCATCCCTCCTTCCCTCCTTCCTTCCCTCCTTCCCTCCTTCCATCCCTCCTTCTCTCCTTCCTTCCCTCCTTCCCTCCTTCCCTCCTTCCATCCCTCCTTCCATTCATCCATCCACCATTTCCTTCCTTCTTTCTTTCCTTCCTCCCCTGCTTCCCTCCTTCCTACTTTTTCCCTTTTCCCTCCTTCCCTCCTTTCCTCCTTCCACCCCTTCCATCTATTCTTCCATCCTCTCCTTTTATCAATCAACAAGGCTCCGCTTCTAAATTTCGCGAACCGTCTTCCTCTTAATTAAAGTGCATGACTATTTTGCAAGATTGATTATGCAAGAGATTGCAAAAAGGGGGCGTGATCAGGCTCTCCTGGGTATGTGCGCGTATGTATGTATGCTTGGGAGTAAACATGTATTTATGTGTGCATGTTTGTATGTATATATGTATACAGGAATGTGTGTGGGTGTGTGGGTGTGTGTGTGGGGGGGTGTGGGTGTGTGTGTTTGTGTGTGTGTGTGTGTGTGTGTGTGTGTGTGTGTGTGTGTGTGTGTGTGTGTGTGTGTGTGTGTGTGTGTGTGTGTGTGTGTGTGTGTGTGTGTGTGTGTGTGTGTGTGTGGGTGTGTGTGTGTGTGTGTGGGTGTGTGTGTGTGTGTGCGTGTGCGCGTGCGTGTGTGTGTGTGTGTGTTATCAAACCCACATTCCCTTTTTCAAAAGAAGAACAATAAGGAACCGATAGTAAAAAAACAAATAAATAAATAAATAAATAATCAAGGATGGGAAAAAATGCAAAACACAATACAAAAATAATTGTCTTTGTTTTTTTCTTCTTTCGTGTCGAGATCAACCGCTTCTTTGCAAAGAGCAACATCCAGACAATGAATGGGTGTTTGCATGACGTCGAGGCGGAAACACAGAGAGTGAGAAGAATTTTCCGGTGCATGCGAGATTAGATTCCGTGGCGACGCCCAACATAGATATTGGGGTCATGTGGGGGTGTGGGGGGTGAGGGGGGATGGGTGGGGGTGTGGGAGGGGGGATGGGGGTGGGTGGGGGTTAGGGGGTGGGGAGTGTGAGGGGTATGGGTGTGGGAAATGGGTGGGGGTGTGGGTGTGTGTGTGGGGGGGATGGGGCAGGTGGGGGGGAGGGGGTTATCCAATATCCATTCCCATTCTCCCTCACCTCTCTTTTACCCTTACCTTTCTTCTCCCCCTTTTCCTTCGCCTTTTACCTTCCCAGCCTTCCCCCCCCCCTCCCCTATATCCACATCCCTCTCCCTTTCTTCATCCCACTCACTCTTCCACTCTCACTCTCACTCCCACTCCCATAACCACTCCCATAACCACTCCTACTCCATCCATATATATCACTAATAGCAGACCACGACCTACCAATATCTAGATTAAGTGGGCGGTGTTAGCTCCGCCCACCTCCGCCCACCTCCGCCCCACCTCACCTTGAACCTTTCACTAAGACAGAGAGACCATTATGATTGGAAAACTATCTATAAGAAAATAAAAACAACAACATAAACAACAACACGAAAGTCGCTGGTTGTGGCTTTTGTTGTTCATTGCGATAAGCAGGTGTGAGTGCGAGGTTGATTGCGTATTTCTTTTTCTTGAGTTGCTTGAGTTGTTGTGAGAATGTTAGTTGGTGGGTGGGTGTGTGGGGGTGGGTGTGGGTGAGTAGGTAAGTGGGTGTGGGTGAGTGGGTAGGTGGGTGTGGGTGGGTAGGTGTGTGTGTGGGTGTGGGTGAGTGGGTAGGTGTGTGGGGGGGGGTAGGAGAGTGTGTGTGTGTGTGTGTGTGTGTGTTATGTCTTGACTTTCCTTATTATTTCTTTTATTTCATTCCGATAGAAAGAGATAGAGAAGACGATAGGAAGAGAAAAAAAATGTAAATGAGAAATAAAATCACACAGAGAATAAAATTATTAATTTATTCCTTGTTACTCTCATAGTAACATCTCAGACCCATTACAAATTCCATTTATTTTCGTTTTCTTTATCCTTTCATTCTTACTTCACTCCCTCTTTTCGCTCACCTTCAATCTTTCATTTACTTCCCCTCTTTTAAACACTTCTTTTTTTCCTTTCCTTTACCTTCTTTTTTCTATTTTATCTCTCTATATGCAATTTCATTTTCTCTCTTCTCTGTATATTCATTTGTATCTCTTCTTTTTTATTTCTCTCTATATCCCTATCTCTCTATCTCTCTATCTCTCTATCTCCCACCCTCACTCTCACTCTCAATCTCTATCTCTATCTCTATCTTTCTCTTACTCTCACACACCCAGTCTCTCTCTCTCTCTCTCTCTCTCTCTCTCTCTCTCTCTCTCTCTCTCTCTCTCTCTCTCTCTCTCTCTCTCTCTCTCTCTCTCTCTCTCTCTCTCTCTCTCTCTCTCTCTCTCTCTCTCTCTCTCTCTCTCTCTCTCTTCTTCCCTCCCTTGGCAGCCCCGAATAAGTGACACCTTTCCCTTATTTTTTTCAATCTAATTTTTCCCCCTCGTCATTTTCCGTAAATTCCGTATGCAAATGAGGCTTAAACGTGACGAGGCTTCACACTGGAAGACTGCGAATTTGAGACGGGGTCCAAGAAAGATGAAAGGGAAAAGAAGATGAGAATAAATACCACTCACTTATTAAAGAAGAAGAAATGAGAAATAGGAGTGACGGAAAAGATAACAACAGTGGTGTGATGTGACATGTTTTCTATCGTCATGGTAATAGCGGTCGACGTAATTATGATAATAAAAATGACGATGATGATGATAATGATAATGATGATGATGATGATGATGATGATGTTGACGATGACGATGACGATGACGATGATGATGACGATGACGACGATGATGATGATGACGATGATGATGAGGGCAATGATAACGATAGTATTGATGATTGAAATAAACCATAGTTACACTTGCAAAAATAGCATAATATCATTAGCAACATTTATAACACTAATACCACAAGAATAAAAAACAGTAATAACTACCACGATAAACTTGAGACAAATCATGTTCCAATCATGTTCCTAACGCGTTTGAAGCAACAACATCCCGCAATTACTTTTGCAACATGTAACAGTAACGTTGATGAAATTTCCAGATAAAAGTCACTGGATCAACAAAACGGCCAAGGTTAAACAACTCTCTGCCTCTGGCCTTTGATGATTTGCTAATCCTTTTATGGCTTTAATGTAATCATCCTTTCCTCCCCCCCCCCTCTTTTTTTTTAAATCCTGAATCCGGCTCTTCTGAGTGTGGGGTTTTAGCAGGATGTGCTTGGAATTATAGTTTCTGTTTCTGTGATTATTATTATGATCGTTGTCAATATCCTCATTATCATTAGAAGTAGTAGTAGTAGTTGTAGTAGTAGTAATAGTAGTAGAAGTAGTAGGAGTATCATTATCATTATTATCATCATTGTTATTGTTGTTGCGATTATTCTTATTATCCTCAATATCATTATGATCATTATCATTCTTGCCATTATTATCATCCTTGTTATTATCCTCACCATTACCATTATCATTATCACCATTATTACTGTTATTATTAGTATAATTATCATCATTGTTATCATTTATTTCCTATAAGAAACATGAACAATTCGTAATGAAATCATTATCTTTCACTGATTTCTCATTCTTCACATTTCTCATGACTTCACAATCATCAATATAACATCAATAGCGATGCAATCAAACACCTATTCTAACCATATATCCAGGACAGTTTTGTTGTATAAATAAACAAAACACACTCTATAAAAATAAACAACTCTATTTACTGTTTGAATTATTAGTTTATCTTCAAACAAACTGGAGCATAAACTTACCTACAGGAGTTCAAACTTCAGGATAGAAAGGGAAAAAAAAGGGCCACGCTCCATTAAATTCCCCGAATTGCGAAAACACTCAATGGAAAGTTAAATTTGCAGCGGGTCACTCGAACTCCAATTGGTGTTCGGTTAAGCACCCCAATGTAGGCTTTCCCTTCGAATCATTCGTGTTTACTATGCCAAGTATAGAACAAAAAGAAAATCTAAAATGAAAAAAAAGAGAAAGGGGGCTGATTGAACTATCCAATACCAGAAGCCAAAATTTGCGTCCACATGTCATTTTGAGCTTGAGGTTCAAAAACTTCCAAAACAAATGAACCGAGATGGGATGACTCTCAGTGACAAGAGTCGAAGTTCGAAACAGCTCCGGTTCGTACGGAGTTTCACACGGAGTTCGAAACACTGCTAAATGAAACAGGCCGTTGTTATTCGCACTGTGACTCTTTTGTTTCTGTTTGTCTCTCTTTTTTCTTTCTTTCTTCTGTTTGTCTCTCTCTTTTTCCTTACTTTCTTCCTTTCTTTCGCCCCTTTTCGTAGAATGTTTGATATCCCATTCCAATAGCCGCGGATCTTTACGGCGCAGGAAACGATGTTGGATCTTGTCAAATATGGGAAACGCTGAACAGTGGAAAAGAAAAAAAGAAGAAAAAAAAAACCGTTGGCCGATAGGGCGGAGAGGAGGGGGGGATAGAGGACGGGGTGGAAGGGGAGGGGAGGGAAGGAAGAGGACGGGGTGGAAGGGGAGGGAAGGGGAGGAAGAGGAGGGGGGGGGTGAGGGGAGGTGCTCTAGTGGAGGTGGAGTGGCCTGGAAAATATCGGTTTACATTTTGATAGCACGAACGACCGAGCTGTCAGCGTTCTCGATAAAGTTTTGACACTTTTGATGCCTCGCGACTTTTGAACACTCGCCGTGGAGGAAGAGTGAGAGAGAGTCAAAGATGAATCCCATTAACCATAAAAAAAGAAATAAATGAATATAGGGAATATTCTAAAATCGAGGTATAAAAAATCACCAATTGATATCAATCACGAGTCGTAAATATAAAGATAAAAATGTCTATATATACAAACAGAACAAAGAAAGTAAAACTGCGAAAGAATTAATAATAATCACCGACTAATATCAACCCCTAAGCAATGAAAAAAAAAGTATAAAGACAAAAAAATATATATATAATGAAACTCGCGAAAAAAAACAAGAAAAAGAATTAACATCATCGTTACTCTGGCAACACGGAGGTCCCAACTTTCAAAATAACACTTCGCACACTTCTTTGAGTTCTTCACCAACGACTCCTTCATGACCCTGTCCAAAGTAGCTTCGAATGGCCTCTTCTTCTTCCTCTCTTCCTCTTCGCCGCCGTCGTTATCGCCCTCTCCTCCTCTTTCTTCTTCTATTCGCTGAAGATGCGCATTGCTAACCTCAGTCCATCGATGGGCCTCCATAATTCAACTCGATTCTAAGGTCTGATTCTGTGGCTGTTCTGGCGGTTTGGTGAGAACCGTCCGCTCTCTTCCGCTCCCACCCTCCCATCCTTCTCCTTCCTTCCCTCCTTCCTTCCCTCTCCCTCCTTCACTTCCCCTCCCTCCCCCCTTCCTTCTCTCCCGCTCCCTCCCCCCTTCCTTCTCTCCCCCTCCTTCCCACCCTCCCTCCCTTCCCCTTTCCTTCTCTCTCTCCCTCCCTTCCTCCTTCCCACCCCCTCCCTTCCCCTCCTTCCTACCGACTCTCTCCCCCCCTTCCTTCTCTCCCTCCCCCTCTCCCTCCCCCTTCCTCCTTCCTCTCCCCTCCCTGTCCCTCTCCTTTCTCAAGGTGTCTCGTCTACCATTCAGCGGGATCCAGTACCCTTTCTCTGGTGTAAAGCGGAATTTCGTCTCTTTTCCTCTTCCAGGCAAAGGGTTTTATTTTGTTCTTTATTTTATTTTTTATATTTTTTCAATATTTTTCTGTTATTCAAAAGGACTTTTTTTGTTTTGTTTTTTGGTGGGGGGTCCTTCTCATTCTCCTTTCTCCTCTCTCTCTCTCTCTCTCTCTCTCTCTCTCTCTCTCTCTCTCTCTCTCTCTCTCTCTCTCTCTCTCTCTCTCTCTCTCCCTCCCTCCTTACCTTCTGCGAGATCAATCTTGAGGCATCTTCTTTCACAAGGGGATAACTCCTTTTCGATTTTTTTGTTTTTCTTTTTCTTTATCGAGAAGCGCATTGAAATCTGATATTGATCTGGTAATCTGTTATTATTGTTCTTTTTTATTCTTATCTAATGTTTTCTTATCATCATTATTATTATCATTACTATTGCTATTATCATTGTAATTATTATAATCATTCTCATTCTCGTTATCGACAATTTTCTTTCCTTATCTATATCTTTGTGTTTCTTTTTATTTTATCTTCTCTTCGCATTCTTATTCTTGTTTGCATTTTGTTCTCGCCCTCTGTCTCCTTTTCCGTTTCTCCTCTTTATCTTCCTTATTTCTTTGACTTTTTATTTTCACTTCCTCATTCTAGTTTTCGTATTTCGTTTTCCTTTCATATTTGTACTCCTTTTCCTTATTTGTTTTTCTTTGTTCTTTGGCCTCTCTCTCTCTCTCTCTCTCTCTCTCTCTCTCTCTCTCTCTCTCTCTCTCTCTCTCTCTCTCTCCCTCTCTCCCTCTCTCCCTCTCTCCCTCTCTCTCTCCATCCCTCCCTCCTTCCCTCTCTCCCTCCTTCCCTCTCTCCCTCCCTCCCTCCTTCCATCACCTCTTTCATTCCACCACATCTATTATCACCATTATCATAATTATTCATACTATCATCAACATCATTCACAGTATCAATGTTTTTTTGTCCAAATACCTCATTACAGTTTTCACTTGAATCTCCCACAGTCATTAATGTCATTTGATATCAAGGTTTTTGCCGTGTTGAGGAAGGTAATTATAAACTAATTAAGAGAGAGCTTCTTGCTAAATTCGGGCCGATTTGACTTCCGCGAAAACAAAACAAAAAAACAACAACAAAAGAAGGCTGATTACGATGGCCTAATTTTGCAAAGTCCCCCATTTGTTAAATAGATAAACTTTCTTAACCAGCTCGTATAAACTTTGCGTTCTCATTGTGGGTTTAATGCGGCCCTTGCTACAGGTGCACTTAATCTTTCTCGTTTTCTCTCTTTCTCTCTCTCTCTCTCTCTCTTTCTCTCTCTCTCTCTCTCTCTCTCTCTCTCTCTCTCTATCTATCTATCTATCTAACCATCTCTATCTACCTCTCTCCCTCTCTATCTCTCTCTCTCTCTCTCCCTCTCTTTCTCTATCTCTCTCTCAATCTATCTATCTATCTTTTTATATATCTATCTATCTTTTTATATATCTATCTTTCTATCTATTATTCATCTATCTCCATCTTTATCCCTATCTCTAGCTATCTCTCTACATCTCTATCTCTCTCTCTTCCTCTCTCTCTCTCTCTCTCTCTCTTGCTCGCTCGCTCTCTCGCTCTCTCTCTCTCTCTCTCTCTCTCTCTCTCTCTCTCTCTCTCTCTCTATCTATCTATCTATCTATCATCCATCTATCTATCTATATATCTATCTATCTATCTTTCTCTCTCTCTCTCTTTTCCCCAGCAAACCGGCCATTCATTCCTTCCTTCAAAAAATAACTCCCGAGGTCGCTGTTTTGTGATGCCTTAAAACAAACGCAGAGCGGCGAGGCCTCGAGGCGGGAAAATTCAAATGGATCTCGACGTAATGGGATCAGAGTGGGCTTATTGCAGATGGATCTTATGGTCGAGAATTATAGGCGAGGCTGGGGATTTTCGACTCTATAATGGAAAGGATTTGAATGTGAATAGGGTGGATTCCGGGTCGGGTGAGTTGGGCAATATGGGAACTAGGGGGAGAGGGGGGAGGGGGAATACCCGGGGGGGGTTAGGATTGAAGGAGGGAGGGGATCGGTTGTTGTCAGGTGATTTTCCAGCGAGAGGGGGGGGGGGAGGGGGAGGGAGAGGGAGGTCAGCGAGAGGGGTGGGGAGGGAGAGAGGTCAGCGAGAGGGGGGGAGGGAGAGAGGTCAGCGAGAGGGGTGGGGGAGGGAGAGAGGTCAGCGAGAGGGGGGGGGGGAGGGAGAGAGGTCAGCGCGATGGGGGTTAGGGAGAGAAGTCAGCTAGAGGGGGAGGGAGAGAGGTCAGTTAGAGGGGGTTAGGGAGAGAGGTCAGCGAGAGGGGGGGAGGGAGAGGGAGGTCAGCGAGAGGGGAGGGGAGGGAGAGAGGTCAGCGAGAGAGGGGAGGGGGGGAGGGAGAGAGGTCAGCGAGAGGGG
>BOPN01002466.1:32500-45000 GCA_017312705.2 Penaeus japonicus
TGTTTATTTGTGTGATATGCCAACGTTAATTTTCTTTAATTCTATGTACATACGACTATTCATTAAAAAAAAATATATATGATTAAAAAATTTGTAATGAGATATTTGTGTGAAAGGACGATAACAAAGAACATAAGAAAAGAAGTTGATTTTAAAATATATTTTTTTAATAACAATAATTCTGTACAAATAATATACCAATTATTCACTAATCGTATAGTAATGACTAATTACTGTACTAATTGTGTACAAATAACTGTACGAATAATGTACAAAATACTGTACGAATAATGTACAAAATACTGTACGAATAATGTACAAAATACTGTACGAATAATGTACAAAATACTGTACGAATAATGTACAAAATACTGTACGAATAATGTACAAGATACTGTACGAATAATGTACAAAACACTGTACGAATAATGTACAAAACACTGTACGAATAATGTACAAAATACTGTACGAATAATGTACAAAACACTGTACGAATAATGTACAAAATACAAAGGATGATTCTGTACTCACCTGTTCCACCCAAACGTTGGATGTCATGATCTGATTCTTCAGATTCTGTGAAAGAAAAAAGAGATTGATAAGTAATCGGTTTGATTTATTTCTGTCTATTTGTCTGTCTGTCTATCATTTTATCCTTTATTTCTCTCTCTCTCTCTCTCTCTCTCTCTCTCTCTCTCTCTCTCTCTCTCTCTCTCTCTCTCTCTCTCTCTATATATATATATATATATATATATATATATATATATATATATATATATATATATATATAGTATATATCTATATCTATCTCTATCTCTATCTCTCTCTCTCTCTCTATGTCTCTATCTTAACAATCCATTTTCTCACAACTAGATTGGTTTTCGATATATTTTGCTTCGTCATCATCATTTATATCAAATAAAAATCGGGACGGTATTGCATATTCCAGAAAATCATTCTAAAAACGGTTAAAAAATATTCAATATTGAAAATGCACTTAGTCATAAAAGTATAAATCCTCCTGGAAAAGCTTTGCATAAAGTTAAGCTCTAAAGCTACATTTTTACGCTCTCTCTATAGATCTGTTGTTTATATGTTTATCTGGCCACCTGTATACCTGTCTATATCTATCTATCTATCTATCTACCTATTTTTTTTTTTATCTATCTATGTACATACAAATATGTGTGTATGTTTATATATGTATGTACAAAATATATATATATATATATATATATATATATATATATATATATATATATATATATATATATATATATATATATACATATATATTATGTGTGTGTGTGTGTGTGTGTGTGTGTGTGTGTGTGTGTGTGTGTGTGTGTGTGTGTGTATGTATGTATGTATGTATGTATGTATGTATGTATGTATGTATGCATGTATGCATGTATGTATGCATATATGCATGTATGTATTTATGTATGTATGTATGCATATATGCATGTATGTATGAATGTATGTAGGTATGTATGCATGTATGTATGTATGTATGTATGTTTGTTTGTTTGTTTGCATCTATCTGTATCTGCATCTGTATCTATATCTATATATAAATATAAATATAAATATCTATCTATCTATCCATCTGCCAGACATATACAAACACACACATATACACAAAAACACACCCACAAACACAAATAACAACACAATCACAAAGGAAATCTGCAAATCCACACTCGCATTTCAACACAAACACAGACACGAACACACACACACACACATGGTCACATTCACGCAGACAAACGAACAAACTCAAAACACAGACACAAAGCGCCCCCCCCCCCCCGTCTTTCCAATAGAAAAAAAATCAAACTACTTTTAGTAAAATCTGAAACCTTTTCTTCTATTTCGTTTTCTTCTTCTCCTTCTTTTTCTTTTTCTTTTTCTTCTTTTCTTCTTCTTCTTCTTCTTCTTCTTCTTCTTCTTCTTCTTCTTCTTCTTCTTCTTCTTCTTCTTCTTCTTCTTCTTCTTCTTCTTCTTCTTTTTTTACACGGAAAAAAACACGTCATAACATTCAGAAAAAAATGAAACATTTCAAGGCACATTATTGGATACTTAAGACGTAGCCATGAGAGTAAATTTATATTTGTTTGCTAAATGAAAAAAAGAAATACAATAACCAAAGAGATTAGTGAATTAAAAAGTTTATTGGTTTTCAAAAAATGGAAATAGATATTTGAAATCAAAACAGATTTATGAGAAATAGTGGAGACGAAAGAGAGAAATTGAGTGAGAGAGAGAGAGAGAGAGAGAGAGAGAGAGAGAGAGAGAGAGAGAGAGAGGGAATGAGATCGAGCGCGGGTAAATGAGAGAGAAATCACGAGAGAGAGAGAGAGAGAGAGAGAGAGAGAGAGAGAGAGAGAGAGAGAGAGAGAGAGAGAGAGAGAGAGAGAGGAAGAGAGAGAGAGGGGAAGAGAGAGAGAGAGAGGCAGACAGAGAAAGCGAGAGAGAAAACGAGAGCAAGCGAGAGAGATAGAAAAAAAAAGAAAGAGAACAAAACAGAAAGAAGGACAAACAAACAAACAGCCAGAAAGAGAAAGAGAAAAAAACAGAGGGAGAGAGAGAGAAAGAAAAAAATACAGAAATAAAATTCTAGGTCACGCATCGGCCCGGCGTGTTCAATCAATGGCATCTCTCGACTGAAGTTACGAAGATTCCAGTGCTGCTTGCCGGCCCTTGGAGACGTCGGGGGGGGGGAGTTTCGGGAAAGTCGACCTTAACGCTACCTTTCTTTAGGGGCGAGAGTCGAATGTTCAGCTTTCCGTAAATAAGGTGAAGACGCGTAATTTCTGGATTTTTTTTTTTTTTTTTTTTTTTTTTTTTTGTTCTTCTTCTTCTCTTTTTGAGGTGGTTTGTAGGTAGTTTGTGGGATCGATGAATAACGGAATTGATTAAATATTCCAAGCATACTGTATAAACACATATGTATCTCTTTTGTTAGGATAAGCAACTGCATATGCATCAGCAAAACAAAACCAAAAATGAATGGAAAAAAATAGAAAAAAGAAAAGAAAAGAAAGAAAAGAAAAGAAAAGAAAAGAAGAAGAAGAAGAAAAAAAAAAAAATATATATATATACATACATTATATATATAAAAAAAAATATATATACATATATATGTGTGTGTGTGTATACGTGTATATGTATATGTATATATATCTATATCTATATCTATCTATATCTATCTATCTATATATATATATATATACATATATATACATATATATATATATATATATATATATATATATATATATATATATATATATATATATATATATATATATATATACATATATGTATACATACATATTCATTCAACAACCAAACATATCGAAGAAACGAATTTAAAGCATCTATTGAATTTCAAAACTTCTATATCTCACACACACAATAAAAGCGCTTTGATCTGTGGTACTATGTGGGCGGAGGAGATGCTCTTTCCCTCTCTCGCTCTCTCTCTTTCTCCCTGACTCTATACCTGGCTCTCTCTCTCTCTCTCTTTCTGTCTGTCTCTCTCTGTCACTGTCTCTCTCTCTCTGTCTGTCTGTCTGTCTGTCTGTCTGTCTGTCTCTCTCACTCACTCACTCACTCTCACTTTCACTCTCTATCTCTCCCTCTCTCTCTCCCGCTCTATTTCTCACTCTCACACTCACACTCTCACTCTCACTCTCTCCCGCTCTATCTCTCCCTCTTTCGTAACTTTCCTGCCTGGATCACGTAACACCTCTTAGTTGTCGTGGGATCAGATGCATTCTTGTTGTTGTTTTGTTTTTCTCTCGGGGTGTTAGAAATAAGGTTGTTATCCTTTTTTTTTTCTTCTTCTTATTTTCATCATCATTATCATTACTATTATTATTACTATTAATATCAGGATCAATCTGTATCACAGGGAATATCATTATCATTTACACAGTCATCATCGTTATCATTATTCCTATATTTATCATTATTGTCTTTGTTTTCTTATCGTCGTTATTATTATTGTTTTCTTTATTATTATTAGCATCATTAATATTATCATCCTTATTATCATCACCATCAGTATCCTCATTAGTTTCATTATTGCTACTGCTACTATTATCAATATCATTATCGTCTTTCTTATCATTATCATTTTCATTATAATTAATATTACCATTATCATTATTGCTATAATATTATCATTCTATTATTCCTATCATCAATATTGTAAATATCATTACAATATCAGTCAACAAATTGCAATGTAAGTCAATAAATGAATAAATTAACTTACATATAAATAAATAAATGAATAAATAAATCACAATGTATAGTAATAAATTAATATAATTCTTAAAGCTCGACAAAGAATAATGAATAGAAAATATGATCATATGAATGTTGCAAAAGATAGATCGAGTGCAAGAGTGAAATCCACAGATCAATGCAATAAAATCATTGGTGCAATCTTGTTTCAACTTCCCGGTTGCCTCTCTTCCCTTCTTTCTTCCTTCTCTCCCTCTCTTCCTCATTTGCTCATTCGTTCACTAACTCACTCATTCGTGCATTCGTTCATTCATTCTTTCATTCATGTATCTGCTAATTCACTCACTCACTCACTCATCCACTCACTCACTTACTCACTCACTCACTTACTCACTCACTCACTCACTCACTCACTCACTCACTTACTCACTTACTCACTTACTCACTCACTCACTCACTTACTCACTCACTCACTCACTCCACTTTCCTCCCCTCATTCTTTCCCTCCATTTGCCTTATCCCTCCCCCATTTACATTCCTTATCAGCCCCCCTTCTCATCCCCCCATACCCCCGTAAAATTAAAAGAAAATGAAAATATATGAAATTAAAAAACATATTAAAATTAAACGCGGCCACAATTTGCCTTCGAGCGATATTGGCAGATTCTTTTAAGCCTGAGGATAAAACGGAAAAGGAGGAAGTGGGAGGAAGAGTGGGAAGGAAGGGGGAAAAGGGGGAAGAGAGGGGGAGGGAGGGAGGGAGGGAGGGAGGGAGGGAGGGAGGGAGAGAGAGAGAGAGAGAGAGAGAGAGAGAGAGAGAGAGAGAGAGAGAGAGAGAGAGAGAGCGAGCTCCCGACGAATCCATTTCTCAAACTTTTCCCGCAGTGCCGTAACGCGGAGTAAAAGGAGGCGTTTCGGCGACTTCCGTTCCGCGCGAGATACGAGACTGAAACATGTCCATACATGTTGGTCGTCGCATCCGCTTTGTCGGAAATCGCTCCGGCATCGCACGGGAAAGATAGATAGATAGATAGATAGATTGGTGGATAGATAGATAGATAGATAGATTGGTGGATAGATAGATAGATAGATAGATTGGTGGATAGATAGATAGATAGATAGATTGGTGGATAGATAGATATATAGATAGATTGGTGGATATATAGATAGATAGATAGATTGGTGGATAGATAGATAGATAGATGGATAGATAGATAGATAGATAGATGATAGATGTGTCTATATTTACATTTAGATAGATAGATAGATAGATAAATAGAGACATACATAATAAAATACATAAAACCCTCTTCTCTGTCGCTACCGCCGTGAAGGGAAAAACGAGATTGCACATGCAACGGCAAGTAGTATTTTTCCTCCTGCATTCTTAAGAACTCTTAAAAGACGTACCCTGAGACTATCAAATGTCGATAAAGGACATCAATAAAAGGGAAATCAAACATCTAATAAAAAAGAGACCAAAATATGACAGCCGATGGACCTTTTCAACCGCAATTTTTTTTTTTTTTTTTCAATCTTTCTCGCTTTTTTTTCATTTTCTTTCCTTGTCTGTCTGTCTGTTTTTTCTCCTTCCCTCTCTATTGCTATCTCTATTTCCTTATTTATATTTCTCTCTCTCTCTCTATCTATCTATCTATCCATTTATTTATCTATCTATCTATCTATCTATCTGTCTCTCTGTCCCTTCCCTTATCCCACCCACCCATTCACCCTCCCTCCCTTCCTTCTTTCCATCTTCCCTTTTCCTCTCTATATCTCTCTATTTACCCTCTCCTTCTCTATATATCTCTCCTTCTCCCTCTCCCTTTCTATATCTCTCTCCTTTATCCTTCTCCCTCTCCTTCTCTATATCTTTCTCCTTCTCCTTCTCCCTCTCCCTCTCCCTCTACCTCCTACCCTCTTCCTACCTTCCCACCCACCCTCCCATCCTCCCATCCTCTTCCTCCCTCCCTTCCTACTCTTCTACCTCCCACACATCTTCCTACTCCCTCTCAGCCTCCTCCTCCTCCTCCTCCTCCTCTCTCTCTCTCTCTCTCTCTCTCTCTCTCTCTCTCTCTCTCTCTCTCTCTCTCTCTCCCTCTCCCTCTCCCTCTCCCTCTCCCTCTCCCATCCTACTCCACCTCCTCCCTCCCATCCTACCTCCTTCCTTCCCTCTCTCCTTCCCTCCCACCCTCCTTCCCATCCTCCCACCCTCCCTCCCTCCATCCCTCCCATCCTCCCATCCTCCCTCCCACCTTCCCATCCTCCCTCCAACCCTCCCCCCCTCCCTCCCTCCCTCCTTCCGGCCGGAAGTAAGGGCAGACGCATTCCGTGGCAGCGAGAAAAGGTTCATTTAGTCGCCTCAAAGGAAGGTTCATTTGTCGAGCGTCGTCGGGGTTCACGGGTTATTGCATCACACAAGAAGACCCGGATGAGGAGTTTGAGGTCGAACGGCCGTGGTGGTTGGTGGGGGGAGGGGGCAGGAGGGGAGAGGGGTGTGAGGGGGGAGGGAAAGAGGAAGGGATGGAAGAAGAAGAGGGAGTGGGGAGTGGGAGAGGGAGGGAGAGGGAGGGAGGGAGAGAGAGAGAGAGAGAGAGAGAGAGAGAGGGAGTGGGAGTGGGAGTAAGAGACGGAGAGGGCTAGGGAAAGGGAAAGAGGGAGGGATAGAAGAAGAGGGAGAGGGAAAGGGAGATAGTGGAAGGGAGAGAGAAAGAAGGGAGATGGAAAGGAGGGAAGGAGGGTGGGAGAAGGAGAGAGAGATTGAGAGGAAAGGAGAGACTGAGAGGTTCTCCCCATTCTCCTTTTTCTTTTTCCCTCTCTAGCCTCTTTTCCCGTTATCCCTCTTCTCTATCCTTCTCCGTCCCTTATTCTTTCCCTCTTCCCCTACCACTCCTCTATTCTTCCATCTCCCTTCTATTCTCCCCTCTTCCCCTCTTCCCTATCCACCCCCTTCCCCCATCTCCCCTCATCTCCCTACCCCTCACCTCCCTCCCCTCCTCACCCTCAATCCTTACCCTTCCTCCTCTTCCTCCCCCCCCTCCTACCCTACCCCGACGCCCCCCTTATGATAATCTGATCCTTATCGCCTTTTGGTCTGGAATTGAATTTGCATATTTGCTCGAAGTACCCCTCTCGGACACTTCCAACTGGTGGCTAGTCGACACGGCCAGGCGGAGAGATGGGGGGGGGGGGGATAGGGGAGGGGACGAGGGAGGGGATAGGTACGAGAGGCGGTGAGATAGTAGGATGGGTGGGATACGAGAGGGGAGGGGGTAGGTGGGATAGGATGGGTGGGGATACGAGAGGGTAGGGGGTAGGTGGGATAGGATGGGTGGGATACGAGAGGGGAGGGGGTAGGTGGGATAGGATGGGTGGGATA
Organism: Penaeus japonicus; assembly: GCA_017312705.2. Classification (NCBI taxonomy): domain Eukaryota; kingdom Metazoa; phylum Arthropoda; class Malacostraca; order Decapoda; family Penaeidae; genus Penaeus; species Penaeus japonicus. The sequence continues at coordinate 40,137 of BOPN01002466.1, forward strand.
CGAGAGGGGAGGGGGGTAGGTGGGATAGGATGGAGAAACAGGATAGGATACGTGGAGAAGATAGGGATAGAAATAGGGCAGAATATCGTAGGGTAAGTGGGGTAGGATAGAAAAGGAATATGTGTGATAGGATAGGAAAGATGGCATGGGATAGGACAAGATAGAGAGCGGATAGGCAGGGATAACCAAGGATGAGATGAGAGGTGGAAAAGAATAAAGTAGGATAGGTAGGACGCAATATGAATGGATAGTGTACATAAAATAAGTTAGGACATGTAGGATAGGACAATAGGATTAAAAGGAAAAGGAAAAAAAACATAAAACATAAAATCACAACCTTTCGCTGCAACGGCAAGTCTTGAACTGAAGCGGCAGCCGCCTTTACCATGTCACACGGGCGGGTCGGCCGCTAGTAAACCGCAGCGGTTTAGTAGCGGCCGACCCGCCCGTGTGACATGGAAAAGGCGGCCTGACCGCCAGCGGCCAAAAACCGCTCGTCTGACAGCGGCCTAAAAGAAAAAAAAACATAAAACAAATTCATAGATAAAAAAAGAAAATCTACCATTATTTTAAGACTTAAGAACAAATAAAATAAAAGAAAGTCAAGTCTGATAAGAGATTAGAGTGAAAATAGGAAAAACAAGACAGGATAATAAAAAATATGATAAATGATAATTTAAAAGTAAATAATTGAATACTCTGAATAGGATAGAAATTACAAATGAGGGAATTCCGAATGAGGGAATGGGAAAGGAGAAGAGGAGAATAAGGAACAAGGGACGATTAGAAAACATGGTAGGAGGAAGAAGGTGCAATTCACGAGAGCTTTGATTTACTATCATTGGAGTTGCAATAAGCATGAATATTCCTGTCGTCGTTTTCTTGTTGTTGCTGTTGTTTTGTCTTCGTTTGCTCCTTCCTCCTTCCTCTTTCTTCCTTTCTGTTCCTCCTCTTTATCATCTTATTCTTATTCTTATCCCTATTCCTACGTCTTCTCTTTTGCCTTCGCCTTTGCCTTCTCTTCCTCTCCTCCTCCTCTTCTTTCTACACCTTCACCTAATTTATCAACTTCTTCCTTTGCCTCCCTCCCTTCCTTCCACTCTCTCCCTTCTTCCCTCTCCCTCCCTCCTTCCCTTCCTCCCTCCCTCCCCTCCCTTCCTCCCTCCCTCCCTTCCTCATTCCCTTCCTACCTGCCTCCTTCCCTCCCTCTCTCCTTTCCTCCTTCTCCCTCCCTTCCTCCCTCTCCCTCCCTTCTTCCCTCTCCCTCCCTTCCTCCTTCCTTTCCTCCCTCCCTCCCTCCCTCCCTCATTTCTTCCCTCTGCCTCCCTCCCTCCCTCCCTCCACTTTCTTCCTCCTTCCTCCCTCCCTCCCTCCCTTCCTCCTTCTCCCTCCTTTCCTCCCTCCCTCTCCTTCTCTTCCTCCCTCCCTCCCTCCTATCCCCCAGCCCACTCCCGCCTAACCACATCACGCTTCCATTCCCCTACCCCCACCCACTCCCTACCCCCACCCCACCCCACCCGCCTCCCACATCCCTCCCGTCTTCGGTTCCTCAGAAACTCAAAGTCATAGGTTTAATTTCTCTTTCTTATATATTTCTCAAAGAAAGTTCGAGATCCTGTCTATTCAGGCAAGATCTCAGATCGGGGAGGAAATATGCTGATGTTATTTTTCTGAAGATAATCATTCTAATTATTATCATTATTATTATTATTATTTGATTATTATGATCGTCGTTAGCATATTATTACCGTCGTCGTTATCATCATTAACATTGTTATCATTGTTTTTGTTTTATTAGCATAATTATCTTTGCCATTATCATTACTAATATTATCATTATCGTTATCATTGTTTTATTCTTATCATCATTTTTTTTTCATTATCATCATTTTCATTTCTATCATCACTACCATTATTATCATATCATCATTATTATAATCATTATCGTCTTTATCATTAGCATTACCGTTATTATTGATATCATTATCATCATATCTATCTGTCTGTCTGTCTGTCTGCCTGTCTGTCTGCCTGTCTGTCTGTCTGTCTGTCTGTCTGTCTGTCTGTCTGTCTGTCTGCCTGTCTGTCTGTTTGTCTATCTATCTATCTATCTATCTATCTGTCTATCTATCCATCCATCCATATATCTATCTATCTATCTACCTATCCATCCATCCATCCACCCATCCATCCATCTATCTACCTATCTATCTACCTACCTACCTAACTATCCATCTGTGTGTCGATCTATCTCTCTGTACAATACCTATGCTGTATCTCTGTCTAGTCTCTGTGCGTCTTACAGGTTAATCTTATAGATAATTCTCTTTGAAGTTTCAAAGGTCTGCACCAGTACAGGAACAATTATGTAAGCTTTCTGTTCTCGTCTTTTCCATTCCATTCTTTTGGTTTCCTTTCCCATTATGCTGTGTTAGTATAGGCTAATGGGCTGTTGTTTCTTTTGGTGTGTGTGTGTTCTTTACCGTTTTCTCTCTCTCTTCTTTTTTTTCTTTTTTCCTTTTATCTGTGTTTTCGTTTTGTTTCTTTTTTTTAATATTTTTCATCTTCCTCATTTTTTCTTCTTTTTTTTCTCCCTACCTCTTCACTTTCTTCACTTCACTCTCTTTCCTCAACTCCTCTCTTTTGTTTATCTTCTTCCTCCTTTTATTTCTCCCTCTTCGTCTTAATTCCTTTTTTTCTCCTCTTCCATACCTCATCCTCTTTCATTCATCTTTCTTCCTCTTCGACTTCTTCTTTTTTCCTTCCCTTTTTCCTGCTCCTTATTCCTCTTTAACCTCTCATCCTAATACTCCTCGTCTTCCTTTCCCTCCCTATTCCTCAATCCCTTCCTACTCCATTTTTATCCGTCTCCTACCTCTTCCTCTCCATCATCCTAACTCATCGTTTCTTACCTCTCCCCACCCCTATATCCTCTCCCTCTCCCTCCTCTCATTCTCCTACTCCTCCTCTACCTCCTCCTCTTCCGTTTCTAATCTTCCTCTTCCTCCCTCCCTTCCCGAGCCTCTCCGCTCTCCTGTGAGAGGGTCAGGCACGAGGGGATAAGTATGACCCGCTCTGTTGTTGTCAAGATAAAAGTATTCATTGATCGCGGATATAAATATTGCGGTGAAATGAAATGCGAGATGAAGAAGGAGGGAGATTACGGGTTTTGGGATGGAGAGAGAGAGGGATGGAGAGAGAGGGGGAGGGTGAGAGAGGGAGGGGGAGGGAGAGAGAGAGGGAGGGAGGGAGGGAGGGAGAGAGAGAGAGAGGGAGGGAGGGAGGGAGGGAGGGAGGGGGGGAGAGAGAGAGAGGGGGGGAGAGAGGGAGGAGGAAGGGGAGAGAATGGAGGAGGAAGAGCAGGGAGATAATAAGAGGGAGAGCGGTGGAGAAGGAGGAGTAGGAGGAAGGAAGGAAGGAATGAGAGGTGAAGGAGGAGGAGGAAGGGAATGAGAGTGGAGGAGGGGAGGGAGGGAGAGGGGGAGTGGAGGAGGGGAAGGAAGGAGAGAGAGAATGAGAGTGAGAGTTGATGGTAGGGGAGAAACAGAGGGAAGAGTGGGAGTGAGTGAGACAGAGGGAGACAGAGAGGGAAGGAGAAAGAGGGGAAGAGGAAGGGAGATAGAGAGGAGGGATGGAGGGAGAGAGAAAGAAAGAGAGATTGAGAGAGACAGATAGACAGACAGACAGAAAGAGATAAAGAGGATAAGAAAAATAAATAAAAAAAGTATATGAACCCAACATACCACATCTAAGTAAACAAACACTCTGGTGTATAACGAAACAAAGCTTAAAAAGATCCAAGCCACACACACAACCCTCCCCCCCCTCCCCCCCTCCTCTCTCACCCTCCATGTTATAACAAACAGTCATTTTTTGGACTAAATCTCCCAAAACTGCCAGACTGTCGAGGCGTCACAGGACGGTCAAATGTCAGCGCAGAGGCCACCCGTCAGGAGAGATCTGTGAGCGTCAGCCTGTCAGCATGGCATTGTGTGTCATGGGATCATGAACTGTTATTGAAAAAAGGGAGAGAGAGAGAGAGAGAGAGAGAGGAGAGAGAGAGGGGTGGAGAGAGAGAGAGAGAGAGAGAGAGAGAGAGAGAGAGAGAGAGAGAGAGAGAGAGAGAGAGAGAGGAGATTGGGAGGGAGAGAGAGAAAGAGAAGGGGGGGTAAGGAGAAAAAAAAGGGAGATTGGAGGGAAGGATGATGGAGAGAGGGAAGGAAGAGAGAGAGAGAGGGCAAGAAAGAAAGAGAGAGAGTAGGAAAAGAAAGAGAGAGATAAAAAAAAATCACAAGCACACCGACAGATAGACAAATAAACAGCCAGACAAGTTGACAGAACATTTAGTTACCCTATCAATCTTGCCCCCCCCCCCCCTCATTCTCTTCCCAGCCCACTCCCCCCCTCCCACCTCTTCATTTCCCTGTATCCGAATATATGCATGCAATTATCATTATCCGATTCCCTTTTCTAATGAATATATAAACTCTCTATCTAAAAATATATGTCCTTTGAAAACAAAAACATGTTCACTTTGTATAAAACATAACAAAAAATACAAAAACGATAGCATTTGCTCTGTGAAAAAATATATTTTTCTTTTTATCTTTTTATTTTGTTATCATTTCTTTTTTTCTTTCTTTCTTTCTTTTTTTTTGGGGGGGGGGGATCTAGAATATTGAAAAAATATATATATTCAGTCATTCTTTTTGGGTTCATGTTCTTGTGATATAATTTTTGCGTTCCGTAACTCGAGAGAGTTTCCCCTTTATTAAAGCATTTCTTTCTTATGATTTTTTTACTTATATGCTTAAAAACACAAACACACATGGGCACACTGCGTGTTTGTGTTTGTTTGAATTTG
>BOPN01002466.1:55000-72500 GCA_017312705.2 Penaeus japonicus
GATGGAGGGAGGGAGGGAAGGAGAGGGAGAAAGAAAGAGGGAGAGGGAGAGGGAGGGTGAAAAGGAGGGAAGAAGAGGAAGAAGGAGAGGTAAGGAGGTTGGAAAATACGAGAAGAAATAAAGAGCTACAGGGGGAGGCAAATGGTATGCACCGTCAGACAGGCAAATAAATTCCGTTTCCCACCCTGTTCCCTTCCCCCTATCCCTCCCTTCTCTCCTCTTCCCTTTACATCCATTTATTTCCCTTCTCTTCTCTCCTCTTCCCTTTCCTCCCTCCCTCCTTTTCTCTTCCCATCTACTCCCTTCCCTTCCTTTCCCTTTCCTTCTCTCAGTTTTCCCTTCTTTTCATTCTTCTCCCTTCTCCTCCTCTTCTCCTCTTTTCCTTTTCCCTCCCTTCTCCTCCTCTTCATTCCCCTTCCCCTTCCCCTTCCCCTTCCCCTTCCCCTTCCTCTTCCCCTTCCCCTTCCCCTTCCCTTCCCCTTCCTTTTCCTCTTCCCCTTCCCCTTCCCTATCCATCCCCTTCCCCTTCCCCTTCCCCTTCCCCTTCCCTTTTCGTTCCCCCTTTCCTCCCCCCTTCCCCTTCCCCTTCCCTCCCCTTACCTCCTTTAACCCTTCCCCTCTTCTCCCTTTTCCCTAACTCTCCCCTCCTCTCTCTTCTCTTCCTGGCTTTTTCCCTTTCTAAAAATCTCTGCTTCTTCTTTTCTCCTTCTCTTCTCATTTCTCACTTCTCTCTCTTTCTTTCCTCTCTGGCTCTGTCTCTCTGTGGAAAGAGGGGGAGGGAGAGGGAGAGGGAGAGGGAGAGGGAGAGGGAGAGGGAGAAGGAGAGGGGGAGGGGGAGAGGGAGAGGGAGTGGGACAGGGAGGGGGAGGGGGAGAGGGAGGGGGAGGGATGGAGGGAGAGGGGGAGAGGGAGAGGGAGAAGGAGAGGGACAGGGACAGGGACAGGGACAGGGACAGGGACACACGTGACAGACAGGACACAATAAGCCAGCAGAGAGTATAGGTGAGGGAGGGCGATGAGGGGAGGGGAGGGGAAGGAGGGGAGAGGGAGAGGGAGAGGGTGGGGGAGGGGAGGGAAGGAGGGAGAGGGAGAGGGAGAGGGAGGGGGAAAGGGAGAGGGAAGGACAGAGAGGGAGTGGGAGGGGGAAAGGGAGAGGGAAGGACAGAGAGGGAGAGGGAGAGAACGAGGGGGAGGGAGAGGGAGGGAGGAAGGGAGTGAGGGACAGGCACACAGACAGATAGAGATAGAGAAAGAGAGAGAGAGAGAGAGAGAGAGAGAGAGAGAGAGAGAGAGAGAGAGAGAGAGAGAGAGAGAGAGAGTTAGAGAGAGAGAGAGTGGAAGACCTTGGAGGATGTGTCCAGGGATGAGAGGGGAGGGGAGGGGGGAGTGACAGATCACACGTCTCTCACCTCGGTAAACACTCGCGTCATTTTCTTTCTTTCTTTCTTTTTCTTCCTGCGTGTCTGCGTTTGTCCTCTTATTTGTTTCATGTCTCTCTGTCCACCATTCTGAGTCTCCTATTGTCACCATTATCTTACAATCATTATTGTTCCAGTTAGAAGTATCTGTAGTTGCAGTGCTAATAGCAATGATAACAGTCATAGTTGTATCTAAAAGGATAATAGGAGTGTTATTGTAGCAATATTAGAAGTGGCAGTAGTCATAGGAGCGGGAGCAGGGTTAGTCGTAGAGAATGCAATTTAAAGAAGAGTGTAATATGCATGTCCTTTGTTGAATAATAAATGGTGGCGTAAGCAAGGCTTTAACTGGGTTGTTCTGGGTGGTGGTAGTGGTAGTGTGGTGGTGGTGGTGGTGGTGGTGGTGGTGGTGGTGTGGTGGTGGTGGTCGTGGTGTGGTGTGGTGGTGGTGGTGTGGTGGTGGTGGTTTTGGAGGTGGTAGTGGTAGTGGTAGTGGTTTTGGTGGTGGTAGCAGTAGTTGTAGTAGTCGTAGTAGTAATAGTGGTACCAATGGCAGTGACAGCAACAGTAGTAGCAGTAGTAGTATTCCCTCCTATTCCTCTCCTTCTCCCTCACTATCATCCTTCATCCTCCACCCTCCTTCTCTTCCTATTTACTTCCTTCCCTTCCTTTCCCTTCCCTTCCCTTGCCTCACCATTCCCATCCCTCTCCTCATCCCCCTCCCCCCCACCATATCCTTTCCTGGCATGTTCGAATCGGTGCCTTATAGCTTTTGTTTCAGTTTCCAGACACTAAAATGATTATACTTTTTTTTACAAGAAAGGAGGAGGAGGAGGAGGAGGAGGAGGAGGAGGAGGAGGAGGAGGAAGAGGAAGAGGGGAAGGAGGAGGGGGAGGGGGAGGAGGAAGAGGAGGAGGAAGAAGAGGAAGAGGAAGAGGAAGAAGAGGAAGAGGAGGAGGAAAAAGAAGAGGAAGAGGGGGAGGAAGAGGAGGAAGAAGAGGAAGAGGATGAAGGGGAGGAGGAAGAAAGGGTGAAGAGCAGAAGGAGGAAGGAGAACAGAGAGAGGGAATGAAATGGGGAAAGAAAGGAGGAAGAGGAAAGCAGGAGGCAAGAGAGAAATGAAAGAAGAGAAACGGAAATATAACAAAGGAGGGCACAAAGAAAGAAAGAAAGGAGTACAAACGAAGGAGTAAAAATAAGGGAAGGAGAGAGCGAGAGAGAGAGAGAGAGAGAGAGAGAGAGAGAGAGAGAGAGAGAGAGAGAGAGAGAGAGAGGGCAAGAATCACATAGCATGAAGATTCCCTTTTTATCCCTCTCATGGCTAAGTATGTGACCCGACTACAAGGGACGAAGATCGAGGCTTCACTGGAACCCTCGCTATGGATTTCCAATGCTGGAGGCGAGAGGCGGTTCAAGGTTTCATTAAGTGTGTAGTGTGAAGGGATACTGTAAATAGTGTTGGGTGGGGGGGGGGGAGATGAGGGGAGGTAGAGGGGGGAGATGAGGGGAGGTAGAGGGGAGAAAGGGGAAGGGGGGGAGGTAGAGGGGAGAAAGGGGGAAGGGGGAGATGAGGGGAGAAAGGGGAAAGGGGGGGAGATGAGGGGAAGGTGAGAGGGGAGAAAGGGGGAAGGGGAGATGAGGGGAGAAAGGGGAAGGGGGAGGTAGAGGGGGAGAAAGGGGGGAAGGGAGATGAGGGGAGAAAGGGGAAAGGGGGGAGATGGGAAGGTAGAGGGGAGAAAGGGGAAGGGGAGATGAAGGGAGGTAGAGGGGAGAGAGAGGGAAGGGGGGAAAGGGGAGATGAGGAGGTAGAGGGGAGAAAGGGGAAGGGGAGGAGATGAGGGGAGGTAGAGGGGAGAAAGGGGAAGGGGGGAGATGAGGGGAGGTAGAGGACAGAAAGGGGGAAGGGGGGGAGATGACGGGAGGTAGAGGGGAGGTAAAGGGGAGAAAGGGGAAGGGGGGGAGATGACGGGAGAAAGGGGGAGGTAGAGGGGAGAAAGGGGAAGGGGGGGAAATGAGGGGAGGTAGAGGGGAGAAAGGGGGAGGTAGAGGGGAGAAAGGGGAAGAGGGGGAGATGACGGGAGGTAGAGGGGAGAAAGGGGGAAGGGGGAGGTAGAGGGGAGAAAGGGGAAGGGGGGGAGATGAGGGGAGGTAGAGGGAAGAAAGGGGGAAGGCCAGAGGGGAAATATAAGAGTATGGTAGGGGTAGAGGGGGTAGGGATAATGGGGATAGAAGTCGGGGAGACAGAGGAAGGGGGGAGGGGGGGTATTGATGGGTATAGATGGGGGTAGGAGGGGGGGGGGGGGGTTCCAGAAGTGGTTGAAGGGGAAGTAAATAAACGTTCAAGACAATGAATGACCGCTTTCCATCTGGGTGGACAGGTATATTCCTTTTTTTATTCCTTCCTTTATTCTGTTGTTTTTCTTCTCCCCTTTTTTTATGCTCTCTCTCTCTCTCTCCTTGAAAGAAGCTTATTCCTTTGATGTACTATGAGCTTTTTTTTATCTTTTTTTTTTTTTTTTTTTTTTTTTTTTTTTTTTTTTTTTTTATGTGTAAGACTTCCCTTTTAGTAACACCTTTAAGTATTTTTTTCCCCTCTCTCTTTCATTGCGTTTTTTTTTTCTGTCTTTCTGTCTTTCTTTCTTTCTTTTCTTTTTACTTCTTCAAAGGAATAAGATGGGAGAGTTTCCGTGATGTTGATGTGTGTACATATGTGGGGGAGGGAGGGGGAGGGGTGTGAGTGGGGGGGAAGGGTGTGTCTCCACCGTGACCATAACCATAACCATAATCATAACCATCCCCATCACCACCACCACAACCTTTACCTCCTCCTCTTCCTCCTCCCCTCCCACACACCCCTCTCCCATCCCCCACCTCCTTCCCCTATCCCCTCCTCCCTTCTCCCCCCTTTCCCCCTTCCTCCCCTATCCCCCCTCCTCCCCTCTTCCCTCCTCCACATATTCCCCCCTCCTCTCTTTCCCCTTCTCCCCTTCCTCCCCCTTCCCCCCTCCTACCCCTTCCCCCTCCTACCCCTTCCCCTCCTTCCCCCCTTCTCCCCCTTCCCCCCTCCTACCCCTTCCCCCCTCCTCCCCCTTCCCCTCCTCCCCCTCCTTCCCCCTTCCCTTCCTCCCCTCTCCTCCCCTTTCCTACCCCCCTCCCCCTCCTTCCCCCTACCCCCTTCCCCCCTCCCCCTTCCCTCCCCTATCCCCCCTCTTCCCCTCCCCCTCACTCCCCCTTCCCCCATTCCCTCTTCCCTCCCCTTTGCCCCTTCCTCCCCCTATCCCTCCCCCTCCCTCCTCCTCCCCCTCCTCCTCCTCGTCCTCCTCCTCCTCCTCCTCCTCCTCCTCCTCCTCCTCCTCCTCCTCCCTAACCAAGCCAAGGAATAACCTCAGCCCAGTCATCCATCGCCCGAGCCGCTCGCCCGGTCCCCCTGCAATACCGGCTTGTCAAATTGCCACTTGTCAATACTTCAAGAAGGCCAATCGCAAGCCGTGCGTAGCGGTTGGGGAAGATGGAGCGGGGGGGGGGGGGGGGTTCGCAACGTCTTCATGCTAGTTGAAACCTCACACGCGAAGCCTCGCTAATTCGCTTGATGATGTGGGTTCTAGAATACTCCTTCTGTGGTATAAATTGTATTGATTTCAGTACTACCTGCTACGCTTATCATTCCTATGGTGATACTTAAAAAATATATTTGAAAAATAGAGAGTCGTTACCCTCTTCCTTCTTCTCTTCTTCGTTCTACTCGTCATCTTCCTCTCTCTTTTTTTCCTCTTCTACATCCTCCTCCTCCTCCTTGTCTTTGTCCTTGTGCTCCTCCTCCTTCTTCTTCTTCTTCTTCTTCTTCTTCTTCTTCTTCTTCTTCTTCTTCTTCTTCTTCTTCTTCTTCTTCTTCTTCTTCTTCTTCTTCTTCTCCTCCTCCTTCTCCTTCTTCTTCTTCTTCTTTTTCTTCTTCTTCTACTTCTTTTTCTTCCTCTTCTTCCTTCTCTTCTTTTTCCTCCTCCTCGTCTTTCTAGTCCTCCTCTTCCCAATTCTCCTACTTCTTCTTTCCCCTCCCCCTCCCCACTTCCGCCTCCCCCTCCCTCCCAACATCCACCTCCACCTCCACTTCCTCTTCCACCTCCACCTCCGGCTCCCCCTCCCTCCCCACCTCCATCTCCACCTCCGCCTCCCCCTCCACCTCCGCCTCCCCCTCCACCTCCACCTCCACCTCCACCTCCACCTCCACCTCCACCTCCCACCTCCACCTCCACCCACCTTCACTCCACCTCCTCTTCCACCTCCTCCACCTCCTCTTCGTCTTCCTCCCCAATGTCCTTTCTAATTATACTAATCATATAAAAAAGATACTAGCACGAGCTCATCTAATGGCCGTTTTAATTGTCTCGTAACAAGAAAAAAAAAACACATAATACACTTCATGAAATTACTAGCAACGTCCCTCAAAATGGCGAATCACATCCATTATCACAAACGGGAAAAGAGAGATTATTAGACAGAGAGAGAGAGAGAGGGTGAGAGAAGAGGGGAGGAAGGGGATGGGGTGGGGATAGGGGGAGGGGGAGGGAAGGGGGAGGGGGAAGGGGGATGGGGTGTAAGGGGGTGGGTGGAGGAGGGGGATGGAGGAAGGGGAGGGGGATGGGGTGGAGGAGGAGGAGGGGTAAGGGGAAAGGGGTGGAGGAGGGGGAGTGGAAGGGAGAAGGGGTGGAGGAGGAGGGGGAGGAGAAGGGGTGGAGGAGGGGTAGGGGTGGAGGAGGAGGAGGAGGGATGAGGGGGAAAGGGGGAGGATGAGGAGGAAGGGGGAAGGGAGTAGTCAGAAGTGATACGAGGAGGGGTAAAGAGGAAGAGAGGAAGGGAGGAGGAGGACGAGCGAGGGGAGGAAGGAAAGGAAGGAGGAGAAGAAGGAAGGAAGAGAAGGATGAGGGGAGAGAGAAGGTAGGAAAACAAGAGAGAGAACAGAATTGAATTTCCTCGTGTCTGGTCCTTTACTCTTTTGGTCTTTGTCTCTTGTTCTTTATTGTTCTGTTATTTTTACTCTACATCTTCTTGTTCTTCTGACCTTTAGATCTTTTGTCCCTCCTTTCTTAATTCCCCAGGTGTTTATCCTCCAGTGCTTTTGTTTCATTTCTTTGTTCCATGCTTTCCTGTTCTACATTTTTGCCTATTCCTTATTTCCACATCCATCCTTTACCTTCTTCATTTACACGTTATTCCACATTTCTTTTGCATATTCTTCATCTTTCCCTCCCCATTCCCCTCCTCCTCTTTCCTCCCCCTCCCCATTCCCCTCCTCCTCTTTCCTCCCCCCTCCCCATTCCCCTCCTCCTCTTTCCTCCCCCCTGCCTCCCCTCCCCCCTCCGCCAATTCCCTTTTCTCCTTAGTCCTCCTCTATCCCCCATTCCCTTGTTCCAGTCCCAGTACTATTGACCACCAGGAACACAGGAATGAGTCACGCACTATATAAAACCCATGGGAATAATGGGAATAATTCTATGGTGCTCTTTTTATTGGGGGGGGGGAGGGGAGGAGGGGAGAAAATGAGGATAATAAGAGAAGAGGAAGAGATAAGTGGGAAGGAAGGAATGCTGGAGATGGAGAAAGTTGGGGAAAGGGGGAGATGAAGATGGAGAAGGTTGGGGAAAGAGGGAGATGGAGATAGAGGAGGTTGGAGAAAGGGGGAGATAAAGATGGAGAAAAGGAAAGTTGGAGATGGGAAATGTTAAAGAAGAAGTTGGGGATGGAGAAGGCTGGAGAATGAGAAAGTTGGGAGATAGAGAAACGGAAAAGGAAGAGTATAAACACGATAAGAGAAAATGGTATGAGACTGTGGAAGGGAAGAGAATAAAAAAACTTGAAGGAAAGGATAGACGAAGGATATTTATGGAGAAAGGATGTGGGAAGAGAAGCAACGAAAAGAGAGAAAAAAAAATGCGTATGAATTGGAAGCGGGAAAGGAATAAGAGGATAGGAAAAAAAGGTAAGAGAAAGCGAAATATATTCCACGGAGGAAGATGGAGAGGAGAGAGAAAGTAATAAACATGTTTGACGTAAAAAGAAGAAAGAATAATGGAAGGAAAGAAAAAATATATGTATGGGAGAGAGGAAAGAATAAAGAGAGAGAGAGCATGTCCGATGAAGGAGATAAATAAAAGTTGTGTAATAAAGAAAAACGAAAAAGATAGAGAGCAAGAGAATAAAAGAATAAGAGGAGGAGGCAAGTAATAGTGACGTAAAACAGAGAAGGAAAATAGCCGTGGAAAAGTTAATTCAATTTCAAATTCAAATTCAAAATACTTTATTTCATTAGTCACATTTCTTTATTTCTTTTCTTTCGCTTGTTTTTTCTTTCTATCTTATTTTATTTTTGTATAAAAGGTAATCGCAGGAAAGTAAAGGAAATGAAGGAAAATAAATTACTGGGATAAACAAAGAAGGAATTGAAACATAAGAGAGAAAAGAGAAGAAAGGAAGAATGTAAGTAGGAGGGAGGAGAAGGGGGAAGAATGGGTGTACACAAGAGAGAGAAGAAAAAAAGAAGGATAAAGCAAGGAGAGGGAGAGAGAAAAAGATTGAGGGTGCGAGAAGAGAAAGGTGGAGAAAGAGTAGAGACACAGATGATGGCGAGGAGGAAAAAGAAAAAGAAGGAGAGGAGGAGGAGGAAGAAGAAAAAGACAAGAAAGAGAAGATGATAAACAAAGTAAGAAGTAAAAAAAGAACCAGAATAAGCAACAGAAGGGAAAATGACAAGAAAAAAGAAAGGGAAGAAGAAAAAGAAAAGAGAATGAATAGTGAGAAAATACACATGGGAGAGGGGAGAGAGAGAGAGAGAGAGAGAGAGAGAGAGAGAGAGAGAGAGAGAGAGAGAGAGAGAGAGAGAGAGAGAGAGAGAGAGAGAGGGGTGAGAGAGAAGAGGAGGCAAATGTGTGTGGTGTGACCCTGAGGCTCTGTGGCCCTCGGTGGCACTATGGCACTTTGGCGGTGCCCTTAAAGCTGATTCGCAGGCCCATTCCGGAGGCGTTTCATTTTCTTTTTATTTTTGAGAGGGGAGACTTTGTCAAATGGTTTCAGTTTTTTTTTTTTTTTTTTTTTTTTTTTAGTCTCCGCGGGTTTTAAAATGGTGTGGTTTAAATTAGGGCTTTGTTGTTGTTTTTGTTTGTTGTTGTTTTGTTTTTGTCTCTCGTTTTCTGGGAGTCTGTGTGGGAGTTTGTGTGAATGCGTTTTGTTTGTTTGTAAGTGTTTGTGTGTGTTTGGGGGGGGGGGGAGGTGAGGGGGGAGGGAAAGCATGTGGGTTGTATTGTTCATGTTGGGTATGTAAATATGGAGGGAGGGAGGGAGGGAGGGAGGGAGGGAGGGAGGGAGGAAGGAAGAGGGGACGAGAAGAGAGAGGGGGAAGGAGAGGAAAGGAGAGGGAGAGGGGGAGAGAGAGAGAGAGAGAGACAGATAGATACAATTCTAACATTCTTGCCTTCATTCGTATTATTCAGTCACTTAAAATATACAATTAAAATCATCATAAACTACACAAAGGATTAAAAAAAAAAAAAAAAAAAAAAAAAAAAAAACGAAAACCCCCCCCCCAAAAAAAAAAAAAAAAAAAAAAAAAAAAAAAAAAAGAGAGAGAGAGAGAGAGAGAAAGAAACCTCGCTCTTCACACTGACCACGTACCAACGTCAATTCCCAGCTCTATAATAAGAAAAAAAGAAAGAAAGAGAATTGACAGTCCTTGGAATAATTGAAGAGGAAACCACTCAATGATTTTCTTTTTTCCTTTTTTTTTCTTCTTTTTTAACTCGAGCCGTCTGGACATGTTAGAGACTGGACCTTCTAATATCAGTTCATTTGGGCGTTGGTGGTAATAGTATCAATAATAATCAAATCATTTCCGTTGCGGTAGAAATGGGATACGTGATTATGAGAATTATTATGATGTTAGTTATGGTAACGATTATAATGATAATCATAACACCAACAACGACAATATAGCAATAAAATGAGAATAACAATAGCAAGAATAATGATAACAATGATGACAATAACATTATTGATAATATCAACAATTACAACATAGCAACTGCAAAACAGAAACAATCATAACAATAACAACAAAAACAATAACGTAAATAGTGATGATGATGATGATGACAATAATAATAATAATGACGGAAAACGATAGTGATGACGATATTAATGATGATATCTCTTGTAATTCTTAACCCTGGGCTGCAGTGTCTATTTTGGGGGGAAGGTGAATCCCCACAAATGGTGTTGGAAACCATTTTACGCTTTGTTGTTGTTTTTGTTGTTTCTTGGCATTTGGTTAAGGTGTGTGAGTGTTTATTTGTGTGTTTGTGTTTTGTAGCGTGTTTTTTTTTTTTTTTTTTGGGGGGGGGGTGGGGGTGGAAGGGGTTGGGTTGGAGGGATCGTGTGTGTGTGTGAGTGTGTGTGTGTGTGTGTGTGTGTGTGTGTGTGTGTGTGTGTGTGTGTGTGTGTGTGTGTGTGTGTGTGTGTGAAAGCGAGAGAGAGAGAGGGGAGGGGCGATAGGAATTAAAGAGATAAAAAAATGGAAAGTGAGAAGGAAGGGAGAGAAAGAAAGAGGGGGAAGGGGAGGAGGGGGAAAGGGAAGGAAAAAAGAATAGAAAGAGATACCAGACAAAACGACAAAAATAAAAAAATAATAATAAAAAAACATACAGAAAGACACATTAAACCAAAACCAGACATACACAGACAATCAAAAGACACCACATCCTTTTCAACTTAGGCAAAAAAAATAGCAACAACATATATACATACATACAAAACTCCCCTACCCTCTGTCCTCCCTCTCACCATTACCTTCATCAATATCTCGACACGATTTCCATAATTTACAGCCAATAAGTCATAAAGAAGCAAAATATACAGTTAATCAACCGGTTTCTATGCTCGAGCGAAAAGATGAGGTTCACTAGAGGTTCTAAACCCCTTGTCGGGTCGACCCTTACGTAATCCATATCATCAGCGAGTTAATATGCGCAAGATATGTTCCCCTTATCTCATTTGCAGGGTGTGAAGGGGCGTGGGTCGTATAGTCTCTCTCTCTCTCTCTCTCTTTCTTTCTTTCTCTCTCTCTCTCTCTCTCTCTCTCTCTCTCTCTCTTTCTTTCTTTTTTTTCTTTCTCTTTCTTTTTTTAACGCTCTTTGGTTTTCTTCTCTCTTCCTTCTCGCTTGCTTTTCTCTCTCTCTATCTTTCTGTCTGTCTGTCTGTTTATCTGTCTATCCATCTATCTATCTATCTATATATATATATATATATATATATATATATATATTCATATATATTCATACACACACACAAATAAACGCACAAAACCGTTCTTTTAAGCAAATACAGACTCATACATGCATGTATGCAAACTAACACGAGCGCATGCACACAGAGAGACAGAATGGAGGAAGAACATTTACATAAAAAAAATATATATACAAAAGAAACACAAAATTTCAAACACAGTCACAAATACACTCGCCCATCCTGCCACAAACAAACACAAACACACACACACACACGCGCGCACTTTCGAACAAAACAAAACAAAAAATACACACACGAACACAAAAGAGAAGGTTAGTTTCGAACACACCAAATCCCCGAAGCCATAGAGAGTTCGAAGCTTCCAGAACCCCTTTGCTCTTTTTCACCTCGTGCGAAAGTACTCCATGATGTCTAACCGCTTTTCCATTGTTTCATTTTCGTTGCCTCTCTTTCCTCTGATATTTTCGTCTGCATAGATGGCCTTTGCCTTCGTTGGCTTGGCTTGGCTTGGCTTGGCTTGGAAACGTCGTATTATCTATTTAATCCCTTGAGAAAGGAAGATACGGATTCAGGAAGGTCTGTGCGAATACGGAGTGTAAAGATGCTCATGTAATGTGTATGTACGCGCACACGAATACATAGGTACTTGCATCTTGCACGCACACACACACGCAAATACTGGTACACACGCACCCCTACCCCCCTCCCCCTTCCCACACATACAAACATGCAAACACACTTCTGCCTTCCCCCCTTCCCCTTTTATCCTTTCCCTTCTTATTTTCCTCCACTCTTCTTATTTCCCGTCTCCGTCTATCACCCACCCCTTTCTCTCTCTCTCTCTCTCTCTCTCTCTCTCTCTCTCTCTCTCTCTCTCTCTCTCTCTCTCTCTCTCTCTCTCTCTCTCTCTCTCTCTCTCTCTCTCTCTCTCTCTCTCTCTCTCTCTCTCTCTCTCTCTCTCTCTCTCTTTATCTATCTCTCTATCTCTCTATCTCTCTATCTATCTATCTATATACCTACCTACCTACCTATCTACTTATCTACCTACCTATCTACCTACCTATCTATCTCTATCTCTGTCTCAATCGACCCTCCGTTTCCCTTTTTTCTCTCTTTGTATATATATTTTCTTTCCTTTTTTCTAAGATTTCAAGGCATAGAGTTGAAAAAAAGTATTTATTGATAAGCTTTTCTTTGAAGTCCAACAGGTTTGCAAGATTTAGCATAGTCATGGCCTTGGTTGATTGCACATTGTATGGCAGATGCATGATTCATCTGAGATAGTGGTTGGTGTATTTGTAATTCTTTCCTCCTCTTCCTCTTCCTCCTCCCTTTCTACCTCTTCTTCCTCTTCTTCCTCCTTATCCTTTTCCTCTTCATCTTCATCTTCTTCCTCTTTAATTTGCTCATCTTCTTCTTCCCCTTTTTCTTCCTTTTCTCTCTCTTCTTCCTCCTCCTCCTCCTCCTCCTCCTCCTCCTCCTCCTCCTCCTCCTCCTCCTCCTCCTCCTCCTCTTCCTCTTCCTCTTCCTCTTCCTCTTCCTTCTCCTTCTCCTTCTTCTTCTCCTTCTTCTTCTTCTTCTTCTTCTTCTTCTTCTTCTTCTCCTTCTCCTTCTCCTTCTCCTTCTCCTTCTTATACTTCTTCTTCTTCTTCTTCTTCTTCTTCTTCTTCTTCTCCTCTTCTTCTTCCTCCTCCTCCTCCTCCTCCTCCTCCTCCTCCTCCGCATTCCTCTACCTCCTCCTCCTCATTCCTTTACCTCTCTCCGTACCCCTCTACCTCTTCTCTCCTCCTCCTCCTCTACCTCCTCCTCATTCCTCATTCCTCTACCTCCTCCTCCTCCTCATCATCATCATCATCATCATCATCATTCCTTATTCCTCATTCCTCTTCCTCATTCCTCATCCCTCCTCCCTCATTCCTCATTCCTCATTCCTCTCTACCTCCCCGACTCGCAGCAGCAGCAACAGCAGCCCTAGCGAGCAGCCCTAGCTAGGCCTTACCACCGCTAATAGGATTATGAGTGAAGCCGTTTACACGAACCCGTCGGTGTAGCGGCGAAGTATGTGCATGTGTGGAGAATCTGTTGGCACATTCAGGGTCGCTTTGCCGGGGGGGCCGGTTCTGGTGAGTGTGGGATGTTCGTTGTTTGGGGGGGATGGGGGGGTGGATGGGTAGGAGGGGGATGGGTAGGGAGGGGGAAGGGGGGATTGGAGACAGGGAAAGAGGGGGAGGGGGAGGGAGGGAGGGAAGAGGAAAGGGGGAGGGAGAGGGAGAGGGAGAGAGAGAGAGAGAGAGAGAGAAAGAGAGTCAGAGACATAAACAGAGAGACAGACAAACACAAAAAACGGACAAAGACAGACAGACATAAACCCAACCCCCCCCCCCCAAAAAAAAAAAACAATCAAAAGACGAAAATCAAAACTCAAACAAACCGAACACCCAACCCCCCCACCCCCCAACCCCCACCCAAAAAAAAAAAAAAAAAAAAAAAAAAAAAAAAGAGAGAGAGAGACCTAACAAAAGAAACGAAAGAGAAGAAGCAAAAGACAAAACAACAAAAGAAGAGTATGCAAATCAGGCAGCACCTCGGCCCGGCCTAACACCCGCCAACAGGTCCTGTGTATCTCCCAATAAGGGCTTCGGGAGCGGTGCCTCGGCCGGGGGATTCCGCCTCGCCGTCGGGTTGGGCGTTCGGGCGTGGTGGTTGTGGTGATGGAAATAGTGATGGTGGTTGTGGTGATGAAAATAGTGGTAGTGGTTGTGGTGATGGAAATGGTGGTAGTGGTTGTGGTGATGGAAATAGTGGTAGTGTTTGTGGTGATGAAAATAGTGGTAGTGGTTGTGGTGATGGAAATGGTGGTAGTGGTTGTGGTGATGGAAATAGTGGTAGTGTTTGTGGTGATGAAAATAGTGGTAGTGGTGGTGGTTGTGATGGGAATAGTGGTGGTGGTTGTGGTGATTGCTGGATGATTATTGGGGTTGTTATTGTTATTATTGTTGTTCTGGCGTGGTGATGGTGATGGAAATAGTGATGGTGGTTATGGTGATGGGAATAGTGGTAGTGGTTGTGGTGATGGAAATGGTGGTTGTGGTGATGAAAATAGTGGTAGTGGTGATGGAAATAGTGATGGTGGTTGTGGTGATGAAAATAGTGGTAGTGGTTGTGGTGATGGAAATAGTGGTAGTGGTTGTGGTGATGGAAATAGTGGTAGTGGTTGTGGTGATGGAAATAGTGGTAGTGGTGATGGAAATAGTGGTGGTGGTTGTGATGAAAATAGTGGTGGTGGTTGTGGTGATTGCTGGATGATTATTGGGATTGTTATTGTTATTATTGTCGTTCTGGCGTGGTGATGGTGATGGAAATAGTGATGGTGGTTATGGTGATGAAAATAGTGGTAGTGGTTATGGTGATGAAAATAGTGGTAGTGGTTATGGTGATGAAAATAGTGGTAGTGGTTATGGTGATGAAAATAGTGGTAGTGGTTATGGTGATGGAAATGGTGGTAGTGGTTGTGGTGATTGCTGGATGATTATTGGGGTTGTTGTTGTTGTTATTGTCGTTATTGGTATTTGTTGTTGATGTTATTAGTATGATTGTTAGTATTATGGGTATTATCAATATTATTATTATCATTATTGTTATTATTATCATTATCATTATTACTATCATTATTATCAGCATTATGATCATTATCGTCATTAACGTTATTAGTATTATCATAAGCATTAATATTATCTCTATCATAATAATAATCATTATTATTTTCCTTTTTATTATCATCATCATCATTTTTATCATAATTATTATCACTAACATTATTAATATTATCATAATAATAATAATAATTATTATTATTATTATTATTATCATTATTGTTATTATTATTATCATCCTAATCTTCATCATCATCTTCATAATCATTATTATTGTAATGAGAGAGGAGAGAAAAACAAGAAGAAAGTGAAAGAAAGAGAGAAAGAGAAAATTAAAAGTAAGAAAGCGATGAGGAAAAGTGGGAGAAAAAGAAGAGGAGAGTGAGAGAAAGAGCGGTGCGGAAGTCAGGGGAGAGTGGAAAGGAGAGAGGGATGGAGAGAGGAAGCGCGTGAGAGGGAAGTTAAGAGAGGGTGGAAAGGGGAGAGAGAGAGAGAGAGAGAGAGAGAGAGAGAGAGAGAGAGAGAGAGAGAGAGAGAGAGAGAGAGAGAGAGAGAGAGAGAGAGAGTGAGTCAAGAGCCAGAGAGAGACAGAGAGCCAGAGAGCTAAGAGCCAAAGAGAGAAAGAGAGAGAGGGTAAAGGGCCAGAGAGAGAGAGAGAGAAAGAGCCAGAGAGACAGAGAAAGATCCCAGAGCCAGAGAGAGAGAGAGAGGGAAAGAGCTAAGAGCCAGAGAAAGATCCCAGAGCCAGAGAGAGAGAGAGAGGGAAAGATCCCAGAGCCAGAGAGAGAGAGAGAGGGAATGAGCCAAGAGCCAGAGAGAGAAAGAAAGAGCCAGAGAGAGAGAGCGAGCCAGAGAGCGGGCGGTCGAGGCGGCTGACGAAATCAAGAGAAGGTAAAGGGCCAGAGAGAGAGAGAGAGAAAAAGAGAAAGAGCCAAGAGCCAGAGAAAGAGAGAGTCAAGAGCCAAGAGCCAGAGAGAGAGAGAAAGAGCCAGAGAGGCAGAGAGCGGGCGGGCGAGGCGGCTGACGAAATCAAGAGAGGGTAAAGGGCCGTTTCGCTGACGGTGATCTATTTTTATGACGGGGCTAGCCTCTCTGCTCCTCTTGCTTCCTCTTCCTCTTCTTCTGCCTCTCTGCTCCTCTTGCTTCCTCTTCCTCTTCTTCTGCCTCTCTGCTCCTCTTGCTTCCTCTTCCTCTTCTTCTGCCTCTCTGCTCCTCTTGCTTCCTCTTCCTCTTCTTCTTCCTCTTTCCTTGTGCTTTCTCTTCCTCTTTTTCTTCCTCTCTCCTGACCTTGCTTTCTCGTCCTCTATTTCTTTCTCTTGCCTTATGCTTTCTCTTCCTCTTTTTCTTCCTCTCTTCTGCTCTTATTCTTCCCCTTTCCTTCTTCTGCTTCCTCTTCCTCTTCTTCTTCCTCTTTCCTTATGCTTTCTCTTCCTCTTTTTTTCTTCTCTTGTTTTCTCTTCCTCTTATTCTTCCTCTCCTTTTTCTTTCACTTTCTCTTCTTTCCTTCTCCTATTTCTCTGCCTCCTTCTCCTCTCCCTTCCTCTTCCACTTTTTTCTCCTCCTCTTC
Source organism: Penaeus japonicus (assembly GCA_017312705.2). Taxonomy (NCBI): domain Eukaryota; kingdom Metazoa; phylum Arthropoda; class Malacostraca; order Decapoda; family Penaeidae; genus Penaeus; species Penaeus japonicus. The sequence continues at coordinate 70,930 of BOPN01002466.1, forward strand.
TTCACCTCTTCTTCTCTTCTGTTCCTCCTCTTCTCTCATTCTCTCTCCCTTTCTCTTCATTTTCTTCTTCTGCTTTCCTTTATTCATGGTTTCTATCCCTGGGCTTCTATTTTTTTCTATTCCTTCTCCTCCCTCTTTCTTTTCGTCTTTCTTATTCCCTCTTTATCCTTTTCCTCTTAGAGAGAATGAGAGATAGATAGATAGATAGAGAGAGAGAGAGAGAGAGAGAGAGAGAGAGAGAGAGAGAGAGAGAGAGAGAGAGAGAGAGAGAGAGAGAGAGAGAGAGAAAGGTTAAAAGAGAGAGAGAGAGAGAGAGAGCGAGAGAGAGAGAGAGAGAGAAAGGTTAAAAGAGAGAGAGAGAGAGAGATATAATGTATAGATACATAACTATAACTATATCTTTTTCGGCTAAATTTTCACTCTAGCTTCTATACTCCTGTTTTACCAAGTTTCTCATTTTATCGCCCTCTCCACTTTCCGAGTCTTTTTACTGCCCTCTCTCTCTCTCTCTCTCTCTCTCTCTCTCTCTCTCTCTCTCTCTCTCTCTCTCTCTCTCTCTCTCTCTCTCTCTCTCATTCACTCACTCACTCACTCACTCACTCACTCACTCACTCACTCACTCACTCACTCTCATTCACTCACTTCCCTCTACCTTCTTCCCCCTTCTCCCTTCCCTCTCCCCCCTTCCCCTTTTACCCTTCCCCCTTCCCTCTCCCCCCTTCCCCCTTCCCTCTCCCCCTTCCCCTTTCCCCTTCTCCCTTTCCCTCTCCCCCCTTTACCCCTTCCCTCCCCCCCTTCCTCCTTCCCCCTTCCCTCTCCCCTCTTTCCCCTTTCCCTCTCCCCCTTCCCCTTTCCCTCTCCCCCCTTTACCCCTTCCCTCCCCCCCTTCCCTCTCCCCCTTTCCCCCTTCCCCCTTCCCTCTCTCCCCTTCCCCCTTCCCTCTCCCACCTGCCCCCTTCCCCCTTCCCTTCCCCCTTCCCTCTCCTACCTTCCCCCTTCCCCCTTTCCTTTTCCCCCTCCTCCCCCTTCCCTATCCTCTCTTCCTTCTCCCCCCCTTCCCCCTTTACCCCCCCCTTCCCCCCCCCCTCCCCTGTGCACGCACGCAATATCCCGACAGAGCGTGATAACAGAGCAGCCAGGAGTCACAATTTCCACTCGAGCTGAAATTCCTGCTTAAATTTTTACCGCGGAGGTGGAATATTCCTGCCCCCCCTCCACCCCCACCCCCCATCCCCAGAAAATAGGGGGTCTGGGGGAGAGGTGGCGAGGGGGGGGAGGGGGTGGAGAGAGGTAGGTGTGGTTGAAATGGTGACAGGAGAGGGGGTAGGAGGTGGTAGGGGAGGTGGGTGGAGGTAGGGGTTAAGTAGGGTAAGGGAGGGAGAAAGGAAGAATAAAGAGGAGAGAGGGTAAGGGAAAGGGAATAAGAGGATGCGTGAAGAAACGGGAGAGAAGAGATGGGGGACGGAGAGAGGGGAGAGGGAGAGGGGTGAGAGAGACGGGGGATGGATAGAGGAAAAAGGGAAAGCAAGGATAAAAGGTAAAAGGGTAGGACGAGGGGAAGAGGAGAGGAA
>BOPN01002466.1:95000-97500 GCA_017312705.2 Penaeus japonicus
CGTATACGTAAAGAGAAGAGATGGAGAGAGAGAGAGAGAGAGAGAGAGAGAGAGAGAGAGAGAGAGAGAGAGAGAGAGAGAGAGAGAGAGAGAGAGAGAGAGAGAGAGAGAGAGAGAGAGAGAGAGAGAGGGAGGGAGAGAGAGAGATAAAGAAAGAGAGAGAGAGAAGGAGAAATAGAGAGAGAGAGAGAGAGAAAGAGAAATAGAGAGAGAGAAAGAGAAATAGAGAGAGAGAAAGAGAAATAGAGAGAGAGAAAGAGAAATAGAGAGAGAGAAAGAGAAATAGAGAGAGAAAGAGAAATAGAGAGAGAAGGGATAGAGAGAATATGTGAGACAGAGAAAGAGAAAGAAAAAGTTTGATAAAACAGCGACAAGTGCCATAAGGAGCCGCATTATTACCCCCACGCAGAGAGCCAGAGAGGCACAGTGCCATCTGTCCCTCGTTCACCTTCAAAATCCCCAGCCAAGTTTCCGGGGGTTTGTGCCGATCGTACGCACGCACGCACGCACAAACGCAAGCAAGCAAGCAGGCCCACGCACGCTTGAATTTATCCGCCTACATGTACCCCAAAAAATAAAGGTAAGTGTGAGTATGTGTATACTTCCACGTGCGAATTAAAATGGGAAAATATACACACGCGTATGTCAATATGTAAATGTTTATGCCGAAATATATGCAAATACATCTTAATGCAAAAACATGGAATTGCACTTTTACATAAACTGAACCACGTTTCGACTTACTGATTTACCTTTCCTTTGCCCAAATACTCTTGCAATAAAATCATTATCTACGCATACATAAATACATACATACAAGCAAAGCCATGCACAAGCACAGATATGCATAAATACAAACAGATAGACACACACACGCAAACGCACAAAACTTAAACAATGAAACAAGCACAGAGAAACAAGCATAATCATAAATAATCAAATAAGCACACCAGAACAACACCAAACACACACACAAACAAGCAAACGCAATCACAAACAAACAAATAAACTCACACACAAGCACAACACCTAACTCACACGCACACCAACAAGCACACAAGCACAACACCTAACTCACACGCACACCAACAAGCACACAAGCACAACACCTAACTCACACGCACACCAACAAGCACACAAGCACAACACCTAACTCACACGCACACGAACAAGCACACAAGCACAACACCTAACTCACACGCGCACCAACAAGCACACAAGCAAAAGCACGGGTGCGATCAAAGCCACACAGACGGCGTCACATGCGCATTCTGGCCGACGTGGTCACAAAGATGGGTTGACCGAAGCCTTCGTCGCTCCTCTCTCGCTCTCGCTCTTGCTCTCTCTCGCTCTCTCTCGCTCTCGCTCTCTCTCGCTCTCGGTCTCGGTCTCTCTCTCTCTCTCTCGCTCTCGCTCTCTCTCGCTCTCTCTCGCTCTCGCTCTCTCTCGCTCTCTCTCGCTCTCGCTCTCGGTCTCGGTCTCTTTCGGTCTCGGTCTCGCTCTCTCGCTCTCTCTCTCTCTCTCTCTCTCGCTCTCTCGCTCTCTCGCTCTCTCTCGCTCTCTCTCGCTCTCGCTCTCGCTCTCTCTCGCTCTCTCTCGGTCTCGGTCTCGGTCTCTTTAGGTCTCGCTCTTTTTCTCTCGCTCTCGCTCTCGGTCTCGGTCTCTTTCGCTCTCTCTCGCTCTCGCTCTCTCTCGCTCTCTCTCGCTCTCGGTCTCGGTCTCTTTTGGTCTCGCTCTCGCTCTTTGTCTCTCGCTCTCGCTCTCGCTCTCGGTCTCTTTCGGTCTCGGTCTCGCTCTCTCTTCTCTATCTCCCCTCTCTCTCTCTCCTCCCTTTCTCTCTCCTCTCTCGCTCTCCCCTCTCTCTCTCCTCTCTCGTCTCTCCTCTTTCCTTTCTCTCTCTCATCTCTCTCTCCCCTCTCTCTCTCCTCATCTTTCGCTCCTCGTTCAACTCTCACTCTTCTCTCGCTTTTCTCTCTCTTTTCTCTCGCTCTTCTCTTTATCCTCCCACTCTCTCCTCTCTCCCTCTTCTTTCCTTCTTCTCTCTCTCCTCTCTCCTTCTTCTCTCCTTCTTCTCTCTCTCCTCTCTCCTCCGTCTCTCTTTCTTCTCTCTCTCCTCTCTCCTTCTTCTCTCTTTTTCTCTCTCCTCCCTCCCTCTTCTCCTGCACCTCTCTCGCTCCACCCATTATCCTCTCCCTTACACTGCAACATTGCACAGTCAACTCGAGCGGCCTCATGAGTCTATTCATGGGTATTAATCTAAGTCCCGTTTATCCGACAATAACCGGTCATGTCAGTTGCATCACTTCAGCCACCTCGAACCGCGTGACTTCTCTCCGGCTAAATGTATGGGGTATCTTTTATATCTTTTGTAGTGCTCATTTTCGTGTAGTTCTGAAAGCTCGGTTTCAGCAATTAATTATTTCCCTTTGTTTTTTTCCCCTCCTCCTTTACTGAGAGGAGTTACATATATTCATACGGTTTAATAAAGACTGTTGAATAT
>BOPN01002466.1:107500-110000 GCA_017312705.2 Penaeus japonicus
TCTCTCTCTCTCTCTCTCTCTCTCTCTCTCTCTCTCTCTCTCTCTCTCTCCCTCTCTCTCTCCCCTTCTCTCTCTATCTCTCTATCTCTCTCTATCTCTCTATCTCTCTATCTCTCTATCTCTCTATCTATCTCTCTCTATCTCTCTCTATCTCTCTCTCTCTCTCTCTCTCTCTCTCTCTCTCTCTCTCTCTCTCTCTCTCTCTCTCTCTCTCTCTCTTTGTGTGTGTGTGTGTGTGTGTGTGTGTGTGTGTGTGTGTGTGTGTGTGTGTGTGTGTGTGTGTGTGTGTGTGTGTGTGTGTGTGTGTGTGTGTGTGTGTGTGTGTGTCCTTCCAAAGTAGTTGACTTAAGTTTGTTTACAAAGTTGTTGTTTTTTGCACGTAGAGTGAACTCAAACTCCTTTCTTTGTCCTACATGTCATGAAACGCAATTCTTGGAAGACGTTAATCATTTAGACAATAGCCAGTTCAAAAAAATAAAGCTTTTATGTGTAAAGGGGAAAAAAAATCATTTTTTTAATAAAAACTCAAAAATAGAAGACAACAAAGCCAGTCAGCCGTTACGAAAAAAAAAAAAAAAGCTTCTTTCAAAAGTTCAACAAAGAAATCAAACGTCGAGGTAAAACATATTTTTTTCAATAACCCAGAATGTTAAATAAATAATATCCATAACACAGATTTAAGAAAAAAAAAAACATACCAATAACAAAGAGTAAATTCAGATTTCGTAACCCTTGTCACAGAGACGAGAGGAGCTATCCTGAAGGATGTATATGGCCTTCGAAGTGCGAAATCCCCTTCTGTGACAAAGGGAAACGATTCACCAGAATATATATATATATATATATATATATATATATATATATATATATATATATATATATATATATATATATATATATATATGTATATGTATAGTGACGAATATCCTGCCAGATTTCCAGATTTTAGACAAAAATTTAACGATTTTCCGAAAGGCATGTGTGTGTGTGTGTGTAAATGGAAAGCTTTTAGACCATGTTCAGCACGCCTTCCTCTGCAACGAGCTAGCATCTTGCACGGAACACCAGCCTTGAAATAAGAATTCCACGTAACACCAGCATTAAACTAAACATTTCATAAACACCAGTTCTCATATCACAACTGTTCCATTACACCACAGTCGCAAACCATTCCGCTTGCTGTTTCACCCTAACGGAAGGAAATAATAGTTTACACTCTACTTGTGCCAAGTCCAGTGCATATCATATGTTTAAACAGCAGTCGAGCTCCTGTGGTATAATAATTTGGAAGTGCGGCCTCCTGGCAGCTGTATGCGCGAAATATCAACAGGGCAAGCAGTTTAATTGCCTCTAATGAGTGGTATCATTTGATGGTCCAGCGTTAACCAGTTAGGTAGATTTACCTGCCTAAGCGCTGTTAATTCTGGGCCGAAAGTTAATTTGCTAGTCGGAGTTTCATTAGGAACTAAAATCCAAAACGGGGCGAGAGGCAACCTATTAAGTAGTAAGTTAAATACTTTCTTCTTCTTTTTTTTCTAATTGAAAGGTGTCTCTGAGGAAGGAATGGAGAGGGAGAGGGGAAGGGGGAGGGGAGGCTTAGAGGGTGGGGGGGAGGAAGAATAGGACGAGTGGTAGGAGGAGGAGGAGGAGAAAGAGAGGGTGTAGAAAGAGGAGAAGGAAGAGGAGGAGGAGAATAAGGGGAAGAAAAAGAAAAAGAGGATTAGGACGGAGATGAAAGGGAGGAGGAAGTGACAGAGGGAGACAAGAGGAAAAGGAAGAGAGAGACAAGAGGAAGACGAAGGAAAGGAGAAAGAGGGGGACAAAGGAAGCCGGGACATACACAGGATTTGAGATACAGCCCAGGAAAGGGAAGCGGAACAAGATAAAAGACGGGAAAAAGGAACAGAGAAAACAAAAGAAGTGTCTAAGAAAGACGGGAAAAAGGAACAGAGAAAACAAAAGAAGTGTCTAAGAAAGACGGGAAAAAGGAACAGAGAAAACAAAAGAAGTGTCTAAGAAAGACGGGAAAAAGGAACAGAGAAAACAAAAGAAGTGTCTAGGAAAGACGGGAAAAAGGAACAGAGAAAACAAAAGAAGTGTCTAAGAAAGACGGGAAAAAGGAACAGAGAAAACAAAAGAAGTGTCTAAGAAAGACGGGAAAAAGGAACAGAGAAAACAAAAGAAGTGTCTAAGAAAGACGGGAAAAAGGAACAGAGAAAACAAAAGAAGTGTCTAAGAAAGACGGGAAAAAGGAACAGAGAAAACAAAAGAAGTGTCTAAGAAAGACGGGAAAAAGGAACAGAGAAAACAAAAGAAGTGTCTAAGAAAGACGGGAAAAAGGAACAGAGAAAACAAAAGAAGTGTCTAAGAAAGACGGGAAAAAGGAACAGAGAAAACAAAAGAAGTGTCTAAGAAAGACGGGAAAAAGGAACAGAGAAAACAAAAGAAGTGTCTAAGAAAGACGGGAAAAAGGAACAGAGAAAACAAAAGAAGTGTCTAA
>BOPN01002466.1:125000-135000 GCA_017312705.2 Penaeus japonicus
GAAGAGGAATGTATAAGGGAGGGCGGGGGGATGGGAGTGGTAAGGGGAAGGTAGAGGGGATGGGCAAGGGTTAGGAATGGGAATGAGGAGATCGGAGAATAGGACTGGGCAAGGAAGGGGCGGACGGATTGGCAAAGGGAAAGGCAAGAAGAAAGAGGATAATTGAGGGAAAGAGGAAACTACGAAAGCGTAAGCGGTTGATAACAAAAAAAAAAAAAAAAAAAAAAAAAAAAAAAAACGTGTTCCTAACATGACACCGGGACTGAGCTGACGATACCACCAGCTGACGACATGAGACCTGACATGCACCGAGTTAAAGTGGCTGACGATACGCGACCCCGGGTTCTGACGTTGTGGCTGACAGCTTTAGAAAGCGGTTGGCAATTCTCGTGGGTTGGCTGACAGACGCGACTGACGAGCAGCTGACGCAACATGGCTGACGATAAGGCCGATTTTAGTGACGTCACAGCTGGGTGATAATGCACTAATAAACAGTGAGAGGAAATGAACTCGTCTGGCTCAAAAAAAAAGGAAACTCGATACGGAATATCAAATTAGATTCCTGGACTTTGTGTTATGATTCCAGATTGTTCTCTGTCTATTTCTTTTTCTTCTTCTTCTTCTTCTTCTTCTTCTTCTTCTTCTTCTTCTTCTTCTTCTTCTTCTTCTTCTTCTTCTTCTTCTTCTTCTGTCTTTCTTTCTTTCTTCGTTCTTTTTCTTCTCCTTCTCTTTCTTATTCATCCTTTCTTCTTCTCATTCATAATCTCAACTCTTCCTTCTCCCTTTTCTTTTCTTCTTTTTCTTAGTTTGTTTCCCATTCCATTCTTTTTCACTTTCTTATTCTCATTTTCACTCTCAATTTCATTTTCCGTCTTTTTCTACTATTCTTTCTCCTTTACCTTCTCCTTCTCTCTTCTACTTCTCATTTTCCTTATCCCCCTCTCCTTCTCCTCCTTCTCCTTTTCCTTCTTCTTCTCCTTTTCTTTCTCTTCTCCATCTCCATCTCCATCTCCATCTCCACCTCCATCTCCTTCTCCTTATCTTCATCTTTCTCCTTTTCTACCTCCTTCGCACCCCTATTTGCCTTCATCTTAATCCCTTTCATTCTCTCTCCTTTGTATTCCATCTCTTCCTCCTCGTCATTAAGCCTTCTCTGCCCCCCTATTCCTCACCACCGAATTCCTCTCTCCCCCCTGGTTGACTCTGCAATTGATTTCGACGTCACCCTGGCCGGCCTTGCAACCGTGGCACCGTGGTTTCCTTTAAGCTGTTGCGACCCTTGTAGTGTTCCTGGGTTGCGTCATGCGTAGTGACATTTATGAATGGAGTTTGGCGGAGTTATGCTCCAGAATAATTGCCGAGGTTCGCGTACAGACATTGCAGTTAGGTGCTGTGCCAAGAGTCATGAATATATGTATTTTGTGTGTCTTGGTATTCTGTCTGGTACTGTGAGTAGGTCTTTCCTTTTGTCTGGTACTGTGAGTAGGTCTTTCCTTTTGTCTGGTACTGTGAGTATGTCTTTCCTTTTGTCTGGTACTGTGAGTATGTCTTTCCTTTTGTCTGGTACTGTGAGTATGTCTTTCCTTTTGTCTGGTACTGTGAGTATGTCTTTCCTTTTGTCTGGTACTGTGAGTATGTCTTTTATTTTGTCTGGTACTGTGATTGTCTTTCCGTTTGTCTGGTACTGTGAGTATGTCTTTCCTTGTGTCTGGTACTGCGAGTATGTCTTTCCTTTTGTCTGGTACTGTGAATGTCTTTCCTTTTGTCTGGCACTGTAGGCATCTTGCACTGTATGTGGCTCTGGACCTAGCACTGTGTTTGGCACTGTATGCGGTGCTGCACCTAGTTCTGTATTTGGTATTGTGTATAAATAACATTGTGCTTAGCGCTGTAATTAACACTTGACATCTGTACAGAGCAAGTGTATGTGTTACTATATTCAACACCATATCTTGAGCATGCATCTGGCCCTATATCTCCCCTCGGTGCCATAAAGTCTCCCCTTTTTTCCACAATATCCAAATCTAAGTGTCCGGAAGGAGATGTTGGCCCACTTACAATAGTTGTGTCTCCGTGTCCTACCCCTTTGTTGTGTCCCAGTCCCTGACAACGTGTCTGCAAGTGCCAACTCGCTCCCGCTGCCTCCTGTCACTCGGTGCCAAGTGGAAATGGCCGGCCCTTCGTAGTGCCAACAAGGGCCATGCCGTCCGTTTGGGTCGTGTCCGTGTGCACCCGAGTGTGTCTTGAGGCTATTGGTCTTGAGGCGTCTTGCTGTGGAGGCAGGCTGAGGCAAGGGGGATCTTGGCTGCGGGCTGAGGCCTGTCTGTTTATCTATTCATTGCCCTCACTCTCTTTCTCGCTCCATATTTATATGTATATGTATGTATGTGTGTGTATATGTATATATAAAATACAGGGTAGAATTGGTAAGACTTTGTCCAAAGCTGTCAATATTCTACTATCTTGGTGCATGTCTTTGATAAAAATACATTAGTCTAGTGATTCTATTTTGATTATGATTACACAAGTTAATGGAAGAAGCCAAATTAACAGTTGATTGTTAATGCAGATGCATCATGTGGTACGAGCAGCAACAGTGGGAGTTCACTGTCGTCGCCAACTCCGTCTCCACGCAACCCATCACCGGAGCAGATGGTCTCGTGCCACATGGCCACCCAGTCGCAGCAGACCAGTTGCAACGAAGCTGATCAACCCTCGCCCAGTGAAATAAATGGTAATTTCCTTGAGGGATTAGGGAAGGGAAAGATGTTGGAATTCTTTTTAGTTCAAACAGTAGCTTTGAGAGAGATTATTTCAGTGTGATTGTACTATGATTTGCTCTTATTCTAGCCATTTCTGCCTTACTGACTGACATTGATCGCCGTGCTCCAGGATGCGAGAAAAAGCAAATTGAAATGGCAGCACAAAAGCTGACCTTATCGGATTACAGTTCAAAGAAGGTCCAAGCTGCTAAAGGTATGTTGTCTATGAGAGATGCAGTTGTCTCTGATTTCGCGAAATCTATAAAAATACGTTGTGGAATGTTTTCTGCGTCTCTATAGAATGATGAATAGAAAGATCTCGTATAAATTATTCTGTGAAGTGTTTGACTTCTCTCATGTTTTCCAGCAATGAAAGAGCAAGTCAACTCAAGCCCTCGCACTCCGACCTCCAACTGGTCAGGTTATGGCTTTAGCAAGTCTCTCCCCGGTTACATTATACGTCAGAAGATGCAAGAAAGTCGTCAGATGAAGGCAGCACATGTAAGAAGTTCTGTTGGTTGTACAAAACTGAACCATATGAATGTGGAAATGAAGGGATACATTGACTATAGTTTAGATTAAACATAAAGATTGGTTGATCTGAATCTTTTTGTACATAAGTATGTTAGTAACTGTGTTTTAAGCACAAAGCCATGTATTGATGTATGTATATTGAAAGAAATGTAAAGACCTTCGGTATAATTTACATATCTTGTGTGCTTGTGTGTATATGTATATATATATATATATATATAGAGAGAGAGAGAGAGAGAGAGAGAGAGAGAGAGAGAGAGAGAGAGAGAGAGAGAGAGAGAGAGAGAGAGAGAGAGAGAGACAGACATAAACACGCACACACACACAAAGAGACATACCCTTTGCAATTAGCCTAATGGCAGGCGTTACAATACAAAGGCATTATGAGCTTATGCCTGGGGAAGGAAAACAGATACTATTTACCGCCACAAACTCTGGAAACTTGTTTTAATCAGGACTCCTCTCCTCCTGTTTGGATTATGCCCCATGCCGTATTCAGATCACATTTATTGCAATGGAATTTCAATTGCCAAGGTGTTCTTTACGGTGTTTTGGGGCTAAAGGGACTCATGTGGCATGTGAGAACTTTACTTCGCTTATGAAGATAATTTTTATAAAGATACGAAATATCTATTTTTGTCCCTGTTATTGTTGTAATTGCTATCGTTATTATTTTTACTATTGTTATTATTATCATTATTGTTGTTGTTGTTATTGTCAATATTATCAGAATTATTGTTATCATTATCATTATCATTATTAGAATTATTATCATCATTCGTATTATCATTACCATCATCAATACCATTGTTATCATCATAGTTACTACTTTTATGATCACCATCATAATTATCATCCTTATCATTATGATTATAACTATCATCATAATCATAACTATCATTATCATTATCATTACTTTCTAATATAAATTATTAAGTAATCATCCCCGTCCGCCGTAGAGAACACCTTTTTGTTCGAAAGAAAAAAAACATCTTAGTGTTATTGCAATATCAGCAATATCTTATTCTTATCTCAACACATATATTAACATAGTTTTTTGTGTCTAAAATAAAAACAAAACAGGTACAAAACAGATGGTGGGGATGGTGGTGTGTGTGTGTGTGTGGGGGGGGGGAGCCCATTCGGTCAAAATCAGGGAAATAATGTTTTCTTTCAGTCAAAATCACGTAAGAATATGTGGCCTTAAAGTAAAATCAGAGAAAGACGTGTATTTCCCTCAAAATCAGGGCCAGAAACGTGGCCTTTCCCTCAAAATCACCACCACCATCATCTCCATCACAGTCACCACCACAATCACCATCATCACCATCACCCTCACAATCACCACCACCATCTAAATTACCATCATCACTATCACAATCACCACCATCATCACAATCACCACAACCATCATCACAATCACCACCATCATCACAATCACCAACCACATCACAATCACCAACACCATCATCACCATCACAATCACCACCACCATCATAATCACCATCACAATCAACACCATCATCATCTCATCCCCATCACCATCACAACCACCATCATCTCATCACCATCACAATCACAATTACCACCACCATCATCACCATCACGATCACCACCACCATCATCACCATCACAATCACCACCACCATCATCACAATCACCACAACCATCATCACAATCACCATCACAATCACCACCATCATCACCATCACAATCACCACCATCATCACCATCACAATCACCACCATCATCATCACCATCACAATCACCACCACCATTATCTCCATCACCACCACCACCATCATCACAATCACCACCACCACCATCATCACAATCACAACCACCACCATCATCACCATCACAACCACCCCCACCATCATCACCATCACAACCACCACCACCATCACAATTACCACCACCATCATCACCATCACGATCACCACCACCATCATCACCACCACTATCATCTTCACCATCACAATCACCACCATCATCACCATCACCACCATCTTAATCATCATCATCTTTGTAATCTAATTAGCTCAAAAGCGACGGATCATAATTTATCTAGAAATTAGGGCGTTCAGATTAAAAGCAAATCCCAGACTCTCTGGCGTGTGTGCGTGTGTGTGTGTGTGTGTGTGTGTGTGTGTGTGTGTGTGTGTGTGTGTGTGTGTGTGTGTGTGTGTGTGTGTGTGTGTGTGTGTGTGTGTGTGTGTGTGTGTGTGTTTGTGTGTGTGTGTGTGTGTGTGTGTGTGTGTTTGTGTGTTTTTTTGTTTGTTTTTTTGTGTGTATGTGTGTGCGTGTGCGAGTGTGTGTGCGTGTACGTGTGCGTGTGCGTATGTGTCTGTGTGCGCTCGTGTGAGTAAAAGGCCATATCACAAACAAACCGAATAACCATTCCAAACGCACACGCAACCGCTGTGACACCTTGAGAACAAATTAATAACACACACGAGGTGATTTATATGCAGAATCCGAAGTGTCTCTCGCTCGACATCAAGGGAGTTATGTCTGTGTCTTTGGGTGATATTAGGATGCAAGAAATAAGGATGGCATGTCCACGTGTGTTTGGAAATGCGCTTGCAAGTACTCGAGGAGGGAAGAAATGAGAGAGAGAGAGAGAGGGGGGGAGAGAGAGAGAGAGAGAGAGAGAGAGAGAGAGAGAGAGAGAGAGAGAGAGAGAGAGAGAGAGAGAGAGAGAGAGAGAGAGAGAGAGAGAGAGTGGGAGGGAGAGAGAGAGAGAGAGAGAGAGAGAGAGAGAGAGAGAGAGAGAGAGAGAGAGAGAGAGAGAGAGAGAGAGAGAGAGAGAGAGAGAGAGAGAGAGAGAGAGAGAGAGAGAGAGAGAAAGAGAGAGAGAAAGAGACAGAGAGAGATGAAAAACAAAGACAAATACAAAGAGAAAGAGAGAGAAAGACAAAGAGAAGGTTGAGTGAGGCTAACAGAGGAAATAAGACAAAGTATGTAGGATGTTTTTGTGGCTTTTCCAAGGCAGGGTTCCTCTGACTCTGACCTCTGACCTTAAGAGGGAAACAGACATCTGTTATCCTCATCCCCCAATCATTCATTTTCCTCTTCCTTGCTTCTCCCTTTCTTCCCCTTCCGCTTTTCCCTCTTCCCCTTTCCTCTTCCTCCCTTCCTCTTCTACCTTTGTTTTGTAATGCCATACATTCCCTATCATATTCATATTATATATCAATCATTCCCTATCACACAGTGCTCCTATCATCCTTTCCAACTTACATTGTTGTTTCTGCTTCTCCTTTCCTATCATTCTATCATTCCTATCATCCTTCCTCTCTCATATCTTTTATTATTATCTACCTCTCAAACTCTATCAGTAGAAGGGTGCTTTAGCTATCAAATAATTATGATCTCTTTATGGCGTGAATCTCGTAATAATTACAACTGTATATGAATAAGATCTAATACATCTCCCTTCTTCCTTCTCCCCTCTCCTTTCCCTCTTTCCCTTACTACCCCTCATTTCCCTTCCACCCACTCCCTAACCCTCCCTTCCTCTTTCTTCCCTTCCCCTGCCTCCCTTCTCCTTCCCTCCTCATCTCTTCTCTCCCTATCCCTCCCTTTTCGTTCCTTCCTCTCACTTACTCTCCCTACCTCTTTCTCAAGTAAGTCTCCCCGTTCCTCCTCCTCCTCTCCCTTCTATTTCCCTCAATCACTCCCCTTTCCTTCCCTCCCTCCCTCCTCTCTCCCTCTCGAGATCCCTCACTACCCTCTCCTTCCCTTCCCTCCCTCCCTCCTATATCATCCTTTCCAACTTACATTGTTGTTTCTGCTTCTCCTTTCCTATCATTCTATCATTCCTATCATCCTTCCTCTCTCATATCTTTTATTATTATCTACTTCTCAAACTCTATCAGTAGAAGGGTGTCTTAGCTATCAAATAATTATGATCTCTTTATGGCGTGAATCTCGTAATAATTACAACAGTATATAAATGAGACTTTATATATCTCTCCCCTTCTCCCTTCTCCCCTCTCCTTTCCCTCTTTCCTTCACCTCCTTATCCGTTACTACCCCTCACTTCCCTTCCATCCACTCCCTAACCCTCCCTTCCTCTTTCTTCCCCTCTCTTATCCCTCATTCCTTCCCTCCCGTTTCGCTCCCTCCCCTCTCTTCCCTTCCATCCTCCCCATACCCCTCCCTTCTCCTTCCACCCTCATCTCTTCTCTCCCTATCCCTCCCTTTTCGTTCCCTCCCTTTTCGTTCCTTCCTCTCACTTACTCTCCTTTCTCCTTTCTCAAGTCTCCTAGTTCCTCCTCCTCCTCTCACTCCTCTTTCCCTCACTCCCCTTCCCTTCCCTCCTTCCCTCCTCTCTCCCTCTCGAGATCCCTCACTCCCCTCTCCTTCCCTTCCCTTCCCTCCTCTTTCCCTTCCCTTCCCTTCCCTCCTCTTTCCCTCTCCAATCCCCTCTCTCCCTCAGCACTTAGATCAACCACGCATTCACTTCCACCCCAAACAACCGGCGTCGCTCCAGCTTCCCCTCACTCCCCTCATCCCCCCTCCTCCTCTTCCATTCTTGTCCTCTCAACCACTTCCTTCCCCTCTCCCTCTCCGTCACTCAGCCAAACCTCACGTCTTCCTTTTCCCCCCCCTCCTCTCCCCTCCCCTCCTCTCCCCTCCCCTCCCCTCCCCTCCCCTACCCTCCCCTCCCCTCCCCTACTTCTCCTTCCCTATTTCCCCTCCCCTTTTTTACTCCTTCAGCTTAAGCTCCTCTCTACCCCCTAACCCTCCCCTCCCCCTCCCCCCTTCCCACCGACACCACACGCTATTCCTCCACCATACACTCCAGTTCATCTCGCTCTCCCCTATTATTATTACTCTTATTCCTCCTCCTCCTCATCATCATCATCATCATCATTATCATCATCATCGCCATTACCATCATCATTATCATTATTATTATCATTATCATTATCATTATCATCATCATCATCATTATCATCATCACGAAATAAAGGGAAGGATAGGATGAGCGAGAGGGAATGAGAAAAAGAGAGAATGAGGGAGAGAGGAAGGAAGGAAAGGAGGACGAAATAGAGGGAGGGAGGGAGGGAGGGAGGGAGGGAGGGAGGGAGGGAGGGAGGGAAGGAAGGAAGAGGAAGGGGTTGGAGGGAAGGAGAGATGGAGGAGGGAGCGAGAATGAGGAGAGAAAGCGGGAAATGGGGCAGGAGAGGGTGGGAGAATGGAGGTGGAGAGGAAGGAGAGAGGGGGGAGGGAGGGGGGAGGGAGGGAGGGAGGGAGAGGGAGAAAGATGTGTCCTGGAAATGAGCTCACGCTCTCCCTCGAGGAAAAATCTATCGCTTTGGGAGTAAGAGAGGGAAGTGGGGGAAGGGGGGAGACAGGAGAGAGGGGAGGGATAGGGAGAGGCAGAGGAGATGGAGAGGGAAAGGGAGAGGCAGGAAAGAGAGAGAGAAAAATTGAGGGAAGGGAGGGAAGGATGAAAGGACAGGAAGGGAGGAAGAAAGAGAAGAGGCTAATGTAGTACCGGAAATAAGAGGAGAGAAGCGGGAGAGGAAGTTCAAATTGAGATGGAGGGAAAGAGGTAAAGGAAAATAAAGAAGAAAAGAGATAAAGAAAGAGAAAGAGATTAAAAAAAAACACAAACACCAAGAGGACATTAAAACTCAGAATCCGAAGACAAGACAGAGCAAGGAAACCAAATGTACATATGGAGAGAAGCTAAGCTCGGCGGTTCCACTGCTCTTATCTGACTGGAACCAGACTCAATACTAGGATTATCGCCCTTATGGTCAGGCCTAGCAGCACTATCTGGGGAACTAGGATGGTCGGACCTAAAATACTTGTGTGTATGTGTGTGTCTTACCCTTATCATTATCATTATTTTCATTATTATCACTATTATCATTAATACTAATACTATTATCAGTATCACTACCATCATTATTAATATCATCGCTATAACTATTATCATTATCATTTTCGTTATTACTACCACTGTCACCACTACTTCTGCTAATACTACAACTACAACTGTTATTACTAACACAACTACTGCAATTACTGTTTCTACTACTATTACTACGACTGTCACTTCTTTTAAAATTACTATTACTGCTACTGTTACTACTACTATTACTACTTTTATTACTATCAATATTACTACTAGTGCTACTTTACTACCATTACTACTACTATTTCTAGTGCTACTACTGATACTAGTATTTATAATGGTGATATTTACTAACCATGATAATGATAATAAAAGGGGAGTAATAACGATAATGAGACATCAAAATAACAACAATTGAAATCATTAATAACAAAATCAAGCGATAAAACAAAATCTTTTTATAAAGGAAAATTGAAAAGTTAAGATAAAGTGCCACTGAGATTGATTAAGCATAACCCAGCGCCCTCTGCGTTGCCGCTCTCCCTGCCCTCCTCTTTCTTCCTCTCCCTGTCCTTCTCCTTCTCCTTCTTCCTCTCCCTGTCCCTTTTCTCCTCTTTCTTCCTCTCTCTTTCCTTCTCCTTCTCTTTCTTCCTCTCCCTGTCTTTTTCCTTCTCTATCTACCTCTCCTTGTCCTTCTCCTTCTCCTTCTTCCTCTCCCTTTCCTTCTCATTCTCTTTCCTTCTCCTTCTCTTTCTTCCTCTCCCTGCCCTTCTCCTTTTCTTTCTTCCTCTCCCTGCCCTTCTTCTTCTCTTTCTATCTCTCCCTGTCT
>BOPN01002466.1:145000-147500 GCA_017312705.2 Penaeus japonicus
CTCCCTCTCCCCCTCTCCCTCTCTCCCTCTTTCTCTCTCTCTCACCATTCTGTCTCCCTTCATTCTATCCCTTCCCTCTCTCATTGCACTCCTCACTCTTTCCCCTTACGCTTCCCTCACTCTCATCCCCCCACTCACCCCTCAACCCCCCCCCCTCCAACTAGTCGCAATAATGGAGGGTTCCCATCTTTACCCTTTACTCCCCCCTCCTCCCTATTATCTCCCTTCACTACCTCTCCCCCCTCCTCCTCAATCCCCACTTTCACATTTCCCCTTATTCCCCCCCAAAAAAAATTCCAATCCCCCTTTCGACTCATCCCCCCCCTCCCTCCCTCCATCCCCTCCCTTCACCCTCATTCATCCTTTCCTCAGCTCCTTATTCCCGCCCTACATATAAGACACGAAAGCGCCTTCGCGAAAATTCCATCCCAGTTACACTTCACAATCCTCCGAGCAAAGGTATTATATCAAGCATCCTACACAAGGACGGCTCGTTGCATCATCCCTCTCGGGAGTTGGGAGATAGCAGCATCGATTGAGGGGGAGAGGGAGGGAGGATGGGGGAGAGGGAAGGGGGGGGAATGGGGGAGAGGGAGGGGGAAGGAGGTGAGAGGGAAGGGGGAAATGGGGGAGAGGGAGGGGGAATGGGGGAGAGGGAAGGGGGGGAATGGGGGAGAGGGAAGGGGGAAATGGGGGAGAGGAGAGGGAGGGGGAAAAGGAGGAGAGGGAGGGGGGAGAGGAGAGGAAGGGGGAAGGAGGAGAGGAAGGGGGGAAGGAGGTGAGGGAGGGGGGAATGGGGGAGAGGGAGGGGGAATGGGGGAGAGGGGGGGGAAGGAGGTGAGGGAAGGGGGAATGGGGGAGAGGGAGGGGGGAGGAGGAGAGGAAGGGGGAATGGGGGAGAGGGAGGGGGGAAGGAGGTGAGGGAAGGGGGAATGGGGGAGAGGGAGGGGGGAAGGAGGAGAGGAAGGGGGGAAGGAGGTGAGGGAGGGGGGAAGGAGGAGAGGGAAGGAGGAGAGGGAGGGGGGAGGAGGAGAGGGAGGGGGGAAGGAGGTGAGGGAGGGGAAAAGGGGAGAGGGAGGGGGGAAGGAAGAGAGTAAGGGGGGAAGGAGGAGAGGGAGGGGGGAGGAGGAGAGGGAGGGGGGAAGGAGGTGAGGGAGGGGAAAAGGGGAGAGGGAGGGGGGAAGGAAGAGAGTAAGGGGGGAAGGATGAGAGGGAGGGGGGAGGAGGAGAGGGAGGGGGGAAGGAGGAGAGGGAAGGGGGGAAGGAGGAGAGGGAGGGGGGAAGGAGGAGAGGGAAGTGGAGGGAAGAGGAATGGGGAAAGGGAGGGTAGGGGAAGTGGAAGGGAGAAAGGGAGAGGGATGGAGAGGGGAGGAAGAGGTAAGAGGCAAGGGATGGGAAGAGGAAAAGGGAGGGGTTGAAATGGGAGGTAAGGAGGTAAGAGGGATGGGAAGAGAAGAGGGAGGGGGATGGAGAAGGGGAGGGAGAATGGTAGGGTGACGGTAGGACAAGGGGGCGGGGGTGGTAGGTAAGAGGAAGGGAAAGAAGAAGAAGAGGGGGGTAAGTAAGAAGAGGGGAAGAGGAACGAGAACGGAGAGGAGGTAGAGAAGAAGCTAAGAGAGAAGGGGTGTAAAAGGGAAGTTATAGGGAATAGGGAAGGTTATGGGAGTAATAGGAGGGAGGAGGGACTCGAAATAAAGGGGGCGAGAAAAGCAGATCGGAATTTTAAGAAGGCAGATAGAAGAGGAAAGAGGAAGGGGGGAAGGGAATGGGAGAGAGAAGAGAGAAAGCGGAAGGGGAAGGGGAAAGGAAGAGGAAGAAGGGGAAAAGGAATGTAATGGAAAGGGGAAAGAGAGAGGAAAAGAGGGATTGAAGGAAAGATGGGGAAAAGGGAAAAGGTATGTAAGCGAAGGGGAAAAAAGGGAAAAGAGGGAAGAAAAAGAAAGAAATGGGAAAAAAGTAGAAGAAAAAAAGGAAAAGAAGAGGAAAAAAAGAGGAATGGAGGAGGAGGCAAATTAAAACGCGAGGGAGAAGTGGTCGGAGCGTTATAGAAGAGAGGGGGAAAGGATCTCAATTTGCCATGTCGTAAATTGATTTTTTTTTTTTTTTATAATCTCAGGGAAATTACTCTTACGTCGCCCAGGGCTATAAATATACGACATAGAAGTATATTGATAATCCATATCCCTGTATTTATAGGATCTAGCATCTAATGGTTTCTAGAAACACGCCTCGACCGTCGACATCGAATAGAGTCGAAGCTATCTGTGAAACGTGCATTAGTCTTGAAAAAAAAGTCACTTTCCAAGAAACTCGACGACCAAAATACATCTCCAGTCGTTTGTCTTCTCGACAGGAACATGTCAGCTACATGTTTCATCTGAAAAAAAAGAGAGAGAGTTTAACCCCTTTCACCCTCCTCCCTCCCCCCTCATAAAAAAGGAGGGAAAGGGGGGAGGGGGAGGGGGATGAGGAGGGGGGAGATGAGAAACAGAACAGTCAT
>BOPN01002466.1:152500-153822 GCA_017312705.2 Penaeus japonicus
TCCCTCTTCGAAGCAGGGTACGCACTCTTCCCCTTCTCCTTCTCCCTCACCCTCACCCTCACCCTCTCCCTCTTCCTCCTCCTCTTCCTCTCCCTTTCTCTCCCTCTCTCTCCTCGTATTTCTTTTCTCCTCTCCTCTCTCCACCTCCCTCTTCGAAGCAGGGTACGCACTCTTCCCCTTCGGCGGCGTGGCAGATTGCATTGCCGGTTGCAAGCGGGCGCCCGGTTCCTCTTTTCGGCATTTTTCTCTCTTTTCTTGTGCCTTTTTTCATTTTCTGTCTGGTTTTATTCTTTATGCGTTCTTATTTGTTGATCTATGTTTTTTATGTACTTTTTATGTTGTTTGTCTTTTTCTCTTATTTTATCCTTCTCTTTCTATTACTCTTACACTTACTCTCTATTACTCTTACTCTTACTTTATCTTTCTCTTACTCTTACTATATCTTTCTCTTACTCTCTTTTCTTTCTCTTCCTTTTTCTCTTTCTCTTTCTCTTTCTCTTCCTCTTTTCCTCCCTCTCCCTCTAGCTCTTTTTCTCCCTCTCCCTCTCTCTCTTACTCTCCCTCACTCATCCGTCCCCTAACTCTTCCCCCTCTCCCTTTCTCTCCCTCCCCACCTTTCCCCCTCCTTCCCCCTACCCCTCCCCCCCTCGACCTAACCCCTTCCCTCTCCCTCATCCTTTGAGCGTCCATACATACATGAATATGTTTGCATCCCTGTACCTATGCGAGTGCCTGTGCCAGTGCCTGTGCCTGTGCCTGTACCTTGCTTGTGCATGTGTACACCCGTATTCAAACCCATCAACGATTTAATATCAATATACTCATCAGTAATTCAGTATCAGTTATCTGTAATTTACTCATGATTTACTCATCAGTAATTCAGTATCAGTTATCTGTAATTTACTCATGATTTACTCATCAGTAATTTGATATCGGTAATCAATATTCTACTCATCCTTTACCCATCAGTAATCCAACATCACTAATTTAGTCATTTACTCATTATCCCCCCCAACAGCAAAAGGTAATTTACTCATCATGTACCCATCAATAACTCAGTATCAGTAATCCATAACTTACTCATCATTTACCCATCAGTACTTCAATATCCATTTTCTCCCGACATCGAGGACCTCAGCTAAGGCCTTCGAGGACAGCCATTACCCCCCCTCCCCTCCTCCTCCTCCTCCTCCTCCTCCTCCTCCTTCTTCTTCTTCTTCTTCTCCTTCTCCTTCTTCTTCTTCTTCTTCTTCTTCTTCTTCTTCTTCTTCTTCTTCTTCTTCTTCTTCTTCTTCTCCTTCTCCTTCTTCTTCTTCTTCTTC
>BOPN01002466.1:183139-188139 GCA_017312705.2 Penaeus japonicus
TCTTTTCCCCCTTTATCTCCTCCTCTCTCTACCCCCTCTTAATTTTCCTTCTATCTCCTCTACTCTTTTTCCTCTATCCCCTCTTAATTTTCCCTCTATCTCCTCCTCCTCTCTCTCTTCTCTTAATTTTCCCTCTATCTCCTCCTCTCTCTATCTCCTCTTATTTTTCCCTCTCTCTTTCCCCTCTTAATTTTCCCTCTCTCTTTCTCCTCTTAATTTTCCCTCTATATCCTCCTCTCTCTTCCCTCTTAATTTTCCCTCTATCTCCTCCTCTCTCTCTATCTCCTCCTCTCTCTTTCCCCTCTTAATTTTCCCTCTATCTCCTCCTCTTTCTTTCCTCTCTCCCCTCTCTTTTTTTCCCCTTCCCTCCATCTAATTTGAGCCGCGCGTCCTGAGGGAATGGGTCGCATGCTATGATGGTTTGATGTATTATTAACGACAAGCAAAATCTCTTGCTTTCTTGATTGCTCTTTTCACCAGGGACGGGGAGGGGAGGGGAGGGTGATGGGGAGGGAGAAGGGGGATGGGGGGGATGGGATGGGAGGGGAGGGGAGGGGAGAGGGCAGAGCGAGAGGAGAGAGATGGAGGGAGGCAGAGAGGATGAGGAGAGGAGAAGGAGAGGAGGGGGAGGAGGGAAGGAGGAGAGAGATGGAGGGAGGCATAGAGGGAGAGGGGGAGAGGAGGGGAGGGGAAGAGAGATGGAGGGAAGCAGAGAGGGAGAGGAGAGGAGGGGGGGGGGGGAGTCGGAGGGGTGAGAGGAAGGGGAGACGGAGAGAGGGAGTGTGTGTGCCGGGGGAGGGGGTGGGGGGGGGGGCGGCGAGAAGATATTCTCTCTCTTGCCTGTTTATTCTCGCTTCTCTGCTTACTCCTTGTTTACTTAGGATGCTACGTTGCTTGTCAGAACTGGTCATTTAAATACCCGATTGCTTGAAGACTATCTTGATTACTTACTTATTCCATTAATTGCCTTGCTTTATGGCTTGATTATCTTCCTCCTCTTTTTTTTGTTTTTGTTTTTCTTCATCTCCTTCTTCATAGTTTTTCTCTTTATCTACTTTGGCTTCTTCTTCTCCTTCCTCTTTTTCGTCTATATATATATATATATGTAAATAAATTAATACACACACACACACACACACACACACACACACACACACATACACACACACATACACACACACACACACACACACACACACTACGATTTATGCCCTTTTTCTAGCCCTTACTTTATTCTACAGTCTATTCTCTTTCCCTTTCCCTTCTCTCATTCTAAAATATTTTCCCCTCACTCTTCCCCCTTCCTTTGTTATACAACTCCCCCCCCCCCCCTCCCTCTCTCTCTCTCTCTCTCTCTCTCTCTCTCTTTCTCTCTCTCTCTCTGTCTCTCCCTTCCCACTCTCTCATCTTCCCCTCATTCTACAACTCCTGTAGCCTCATACTTCATCCTCTGCCTCTTCTCCATCTTACGCCCATTATTCTACACCCCCCCCGCTGTCCCTTGTTGTTTACTGCCTAAATACATTTTCTTTCCCTCCCTTTTTCGTCGTTTCTATTTTCCCCTTCTTGGTTCGTTTTCTATTTCCATATTTCTTTTTATTTTCTTCCTTCTCTTTCTGGATTTCTCCTTCCTCCCTTCATATCCACGCCTCCACCTCTTTTTCTCTGTTCCTCATTCTTCTTTTCCTGCCCGTTACTCCTATTCCATTTTCCGTTTCCCTCTTTTTCTCTCCTTTCCTACTCCTCTTTTCTATTCCTCCTTCTTATCTTCTTTTCCTTGTGCCTCCTTTTTCTCCTCCTCTTCCTCGCTGCTCCTCCTTCTCCTCCTCTACATTCCTCCTCCTCCTCCTCATCATCATCTACATACCTTCTTCTTCATCTTCTTCTCCTCCTCCTCCTACGTTTCTTCGTTACCCTCTCCTCTTCCTTTCTGCCCCCCCTTTCTCCTCATCTTCTCTCGCCAGTCGCAATCATACCTACATAACCACCGGACCATTATCCACGAAGCAGCTACTGCATATCATATACAGCATCAATATTCATGTCCAGTCTAGATACATCATCATCCGAGCTTCCCACCCAAGCATATACACGCGTATGCACGTATATACACACACATACACATACTTGCTCACACATACACAAGCACCCGCGAAATACACACATGCAAGAACACACAACCATAAACCACACACACAACCACAATCACACAAACGCACCCTTCCCACTTTTCAAACTTTTCAACCGCAGTTACACACACACACACACACACACACACACACACACACACACAATCCCCCTCCCCCTCCCCCTCCCCCGGCCTTCCAAACACACGACTGCAATCACACACTTATCAGACCCCCTCCCCCACCCCCCTACCCCTACCCCCAACACTCCTATATCCCCCTGTCTCCTTAAAGCACAGACAGCGCCACGAGAACAACGACGTGTGAAATATATTGCTACGTTATAAACTAAGGCAAGGATACACACGTCTGTTCCGCCCTGTGACCTGGCTTGACCTGGAGCTATCGAATTCCCAGAGTGCTTTCAATTCCCATAAGTCGACGGTGGTGATGTTGTGGCTGTGATTTTGGATCTTCTTTGCAGTCGAAAAAAGAAAAAAAAAAAAAGAAAAAAAAGGTTAAACAGAGAGAGAGAAAAACAAATA
Organism: Penaeus japonicus; assembly: GCA_017312705.2. Classification (NCBI taxonomy): domain Eukaryota; kingdom Metazoa; phylum Arthropoda; class Malacostraca; order Decapoda; family Penaeidae; genus Penaeus; species Penaeus japonicus. Next base: position 185,811 of record BOPN01002466.1, read on the forward strand.
TATCATCTTCTGTCATATTCGAACTCTTCCCGAACCCGATTCCGAATCAATACTACTTAATGATGACGAAGGCAAACAAGAGACGCCAGCATAGCGAGCCTGACACGACACTCTTCAGATGAACTTCGCCGACTTGGGTATTTATAAAATTAACGACGACAGCCACCTGATCCGTATCCATGTCTGATTTCCAAAGTTCGTGACGAAGGAAAAATAAAACCCTCTTGACAAGGCGACGATGAGTGAAACAAGATTCGAAGCAGATACGGAATCCCAGAAGTTGATCCTTTTTGGTTATTCGCACTGCAATTAGGACTCCGGATAAGTTCCTGCTGCACTCAAGCGCTTTTAAAGAGTTCATTTGATCATATGTTCTATATCATCTTTCACCAATATACTTGACGTGATGCTTTTGACAAATTTTAATGGTAAAAATCAATCATTTTACTTCAGGTATGAGTGTCCTCGCGGAACAAGGCATGTTTTATGGAATAGACGTCTCTAAGATTCGCTGGATGTATTAGCGAAATGGCGCTTATGGGAAATAGAAATTCTGAAGACTTTTGCCGTGAGATTTCTGTTGATAGTGTTGAGATATGGAATGGAGATGCTGTATAGGAATACTTACCGTTCGGGATTAGCTCAAAGGTTCACCAATCTGCTTTTTTTTTTCGATGAACCAGCTGATGTTCTATCATTAGTAAGATGACGTTATATATTCGCCTGTTATAACTTATAAAAAAAAAAATCAATATCAACCCATGTTCTTATCCTTGCCATCATCATTATCAACATTAATCTTAAATTCAGGATCAACATCAAGACAAAAATAAAGCAAACACCACAACTTCCCGCACAACGGAACCTCAATGAATTTCCAACAACAATAACGCCTTTTTTGTTCGTTTGACTTCAGTTCTCTATTCCCCTTTCTCTTTCGCTTTTTTTCTTCGTGCCTCACTTTTTCTTCTTCGTACCTTCACCCCTTTGTCTTTTTTTTTATTGTCTTTCATTTGTTTTCACTTTATGCTGTTTGATTTGTTTAGGGTTTTCCTTTTTTTAGTGTTTCCCGACGTTCTTCATCTGTGGTATAGATGATTTTTTTGTCTCTTTCTCTATGTATCGATCTATCTTTCTGTCTATCTGTCTGTCTATCTGTTTCTCTGTCGATCTATCTCTCTCTCAATTCCTCTCTCTTTCACTTCTCTCTATCTATAAATTTATCTTCGTGAATATCCTTTCCTCACCGTCTTTCCCTCTCCCCTTCTCTCTCTCTCTCTCTCTCTCTCTCTCTCTCTCTCTCCCTCTCTCACTTTCTCTCTCCCTCTCTCTCTCCTTCTCTCACTCTCTCCCTCTCTTTACTTCTCTCCCTTTTCCTCTCCCTCTCCCTCTCCCTTTCTCCTTCTCTCCCTCTCCCTTTCCCTTTCTCCTTCTCTTCCTCTCCCTCTCCCTATCTCTCTCTCTCTCTCCCTCTCTCTCTCTCTCTCTCTCTCTCTCTCTCTCTCTCTCTCTCTCTCTCTCTCTCTCTCTCTCTCTCTCTCTCTCTCTCTCTCTCTCTCTCAATTTCTCTCTATCTCCCTCTCTCCCTCTCTCTCTCTCTTAACTTCTCTCCCTTTTCCTCCCCCTCTCCCTCTCCCTTTTCCTTTCTCCTTCTCTCCCTCTATCCATCTCCCCCTTCACTTCTCACTCCTCAATCGGCCGCCTCGCTCCAGACATCCATCTTGAAGCTCCCAATCTGCTTTCCAAACTGCTTTCCGTAGAGCATATTTCACTCCGATGGGCTTTCTCGTTCCGCAATATACACGCGCGCGCACGGACGAACATACTGCACACACACACACACACACACACACACACACACACACACACACATATATATATATATATATATATATATATATATATATATATATATATATATATATATATATATATACATATATATATATATATATGTATGTATATGTATATATATATGTATATATATATATATATATATATATATATATATATATATATATATATATATATATATTTGTGTGTGTGTGTGTATTATATATATATATATATATATATATATATATATATATATATATATATATATATATATATATATATATGTGTGTGTGTGTGTGTGTGTGTGTGTGTGTGTATACATATATACGTATATATCCATAAACACATATATAAACGTGTGTGAATATGCACACACTTCAGATTAAATCAAAAGTATACATACACACATGCATGCACAAACACACTCACACACACACACCACATGAGATATTGTCTTCCTCCTGAAAACATTTTCAATTGCGCTTCGCTATTG
>BOPN01002466.1:203139-205639 GCA_017312705.2 Penaeus japonicus
TTTTGTTGTATATTTTGGTGTATTTAATGGTAGTGGTTAAGAAATGGATAATAGTCATTGGTGATGATAGTGTTAATGGCGATGATGATGATGATAATGATGATGGTATTAGCTAAACCAACATAATCTAGAATGATTATGATAATGAAGATCTATTAGCAAAAAAACAATAAAACTAAGAAAGATAATGATAAAAAAGGATTTGAAAACCATAAGATAACAAAGCCAACGGTAGGTAATACCTACACAAACAACAAAAATAACGACAAAAATAATACCGATACATGACAAATATCAATGGATAACTTTCATGCATGCACGCGTGGCTATTCAATATAGAAGTGCCACCCACCAATCCACCCCTGACCTTTGACCTCGCCGCATACAAAGGTTACAAGAGCTTTTGTCCTTTTCCAGCATGGCGGCCATCTTTGAGGCTCAAAGAGGAAAGCACGTTTGGAAAGATGTTTGTGTGTGCTTGCTTAGGTAATGTATATGTGTGTATTGTGTGTGTTGCAGGTATTGTTTTTTTATGATGGTTTAGAATCTTGTTGTTTTTAGAATGAATGGTGTGGCCATATTTAGGTTATTTAAGTTATCTCTCTCTCTCTCTCTCTCTCTCTATCTATCTATCTATCTATCTCTCTCTCTCTCTTTCTCTCTCTCTCTCTCTCTCTCTCTCTCTCTCTCTCTCTCTCTCTCTCTCTCTCTCTCTCTCTCTCTCTCTCTCTCTCTCTCTCTCTCTCTCTTTCGCCCTTCTTTTTCGTCTTCTCTTTCTCCTTCTTCTCTCTCATTACCTGTAAATCCATATATCTATTTCCGCCTTTCTTCCCTCCTAGGATTAAGCCTTTCAAAATCCTATTCGAGTAATAATCTAAACAGGACCTCATTTCCTAAAACGAAGGAATCTCAGAAAATGAAGGAGAAGAAAATGAAAAAGAGAGAGAAAAAAAAAGAGCAGCAAATCGCGTTCTTAATTACCACAATTTAAAGCACGCCGTAATACACGCCATAAAGCCGTAATTCAGTGAAACATAACACTCTGTTTCGTAAAGATAAAAAAAAGAAAAGAAAAGAAAAAAAACACGAGAAATTATGAGCCCGAATCACCAAATTTTGCCGCCATTTTGTTTCGGAATTCCAACCGGCAATAAAACATTTAAACGAAAAAACAGATATGGCGCTCAGCTTTAGGGCGAATATTACCCATGTTTACGATCCGAAAAGAAAATTCCATGTGCTTGGCGGGCTGATATTTAAGGCAAGATGTACTCGCAAAGTTTCAGTGTAAAGAAGATATTCTGTATCGTTCCTTCCCTCAGGTTAGGGCGCTGGAGTAACACCATTTTGCCGTGACTTATTTTCTGCCTTTTTCATTTATTTTGTTATATCTTTGTGAGGAAATTGTCATAAGCATTTTGTGTTTTCCAGTTGTTGTTTTTCATTTTTTATTTCATTCTCATCAAAAAATAATTCATAGAGTATTTGGTATTTATTGTATTTCAATATTTTTTACTTTTCACGTGAGTTGTTTATTTTATTGTTATTGTCCATACGGAATTTTCCAAACTGTACATTTCGCTTTCATTCTTGATTATTCACTTTTTGCATGTAGTGAATTTGTCATGAATCTTTTATTCAATTACCTGAACTTTGCCATACGTTTTTTTTTCCATTTATAGAAGGGAGGGATAAATCAGGTAATGCATAAGTGAATGAATAAAGAAATAGGTGAGTAAATGAACAAATAAACCGAAAATAAACAAAAGAGCAACGAATTCACAATCATGATCTTTGAAACTTTAGCTTAGATTATTTAAACTCATTAAATCATTTAAATATGAAAGACATTAACTTAATAAAGGAATGACAAAAGATGGAAAAAAAAGTAAGAAAATTATGATAATAAGATCACATAAAACCGAAGACTATAAAAGAGAAAACGAAAACACCGAAAGAGAGGAGACAGAAAAAAAAAGTAGAGGCAGAAAAGACTTTCGAAACGAAACACGAAATCAAATTCGAAAGATAAGAGACTTTCGAAATGCAATACGAAACAGAAGAGAATTTCGCGATGCAACATCCCCCAAAAGAGTGCAAGAAACAAATGAAGGACGACGAAGATAGATGCGATACGCGAGTTGATGAATAGGAAGCTAAACAAAAACAAAGGATAAAAGAAAAAAGGCAAAAGACAGACGAGAAGAGGTTTAATCAGGAAGGAAAGGAAAGTTAGAAGACTTGAAAGAATTTGGACGAAATTGTCGCTTTCCTTGGTGGTGCTACCTGGCAACCCCCTTTTATGAGAGAGAGAGAGAGAGAGAGAGAGAGAGAGAGAGATTGTACTTGAAGTTTCTGTATATGGGTCTCAGTTTCATCAGTTACTTTTCTGAATACCAGATTTATTGGTATATATATTTGAAGAATTTCCGGATTTTGGGTTCTTGTCTCTGCAGTTAAATAGCAAATCAATATTCCTAGAGAGTTGAAATACCCCCCC
>BOPN01002467.1:17500-20000 GCA_017312705.2 Penaeus japonicus
GATCATCATGGGGCTAATAATAACAATAATAATAGTTTTGATGATAATGATAATGATAATATCGGTGATGGGGAGGATAATGATAATAGTAATAATAATCGCAAAAGTAATAATAACAAAAAAGGATAATGATGATAATAATAATGATAATAATAATAATAATAATAATGATAATGATAATAATAATAAGGATAATAATAAGGATAATGATATAAAAATAATGAGAATAATAATAACTATTATCATTACTATTATTATCATCATCACTATAATGATGATGATAATAATAGTAATGATGTAACAATAATGATGATAATGATAACAATAATGATAATAATGATGGTGATAGTGGTGATAATAACGATAATGATAATAATGATAATGATAGTTATTATTATCATTGTCATGATGATAATAATAAAGATGATAAAGAAGATAATAACAATGATAATAATTCGAAGGATGACAAAGATTATGATAATGAGGAGAATAATAATGATAACGAAAATTATGATGATGACAATAACAATATCTATCATGATAATAAGAACAGTAATAGTAATTATAGTAATTATCACTATAATGCACTATATGAATTATAATATGTGCATGAAAAGTATTCTGGAATTATATATCAATAAAAAATGCATGCCAAAAAACGTCAAGCTACATGAAAGTGACATGATCCTAAAAGAAGTATCATTTTGCACAAAGTTTTGGTTTAGCATTGTTCATCGAAACATCTCTTGACAGCTGAACCATCCATTATGATTAAAACGAAATTGATTGCAAAATGAATACAAGCACAATAATGGCCGATGTCCTCTTTTCAAGCTTTTTACTTTTAATATGGAATTCCAAAGAACCGCCTCAAAGCTGGTATAAAATGAGATTAAATCTATTTTGCCTTTTTATACCTCTGGTTTTGTTGTAAAATGAAATGTATGTGTTTATAGATAGATATAGAAATAGATATAGATATATAGATACAGATAAATATACAGATACACACACTAACACACACACACACACACACACACACACACACACACACACACACACACACACACACACACACACACACACACACACACACGCACGCACACTAGCATAAAAAAAACACTTACACACACACAAACACATAAACACATGTACACACCGTCATATATACCTATACAATTACACAATATTTAGAGAGATATATATATATATATATATATATATATATATATATATATATATATATATATATATATATATTTATATATATATGTATACATATACATACATACATATATATATATATATATATATATATATATATATATATATATATATATATATATATATATATATATATATATATATATATATATATATATATATATATATATATATATACATATATATACATATACACACACACACACACACAAACATTCATATACACACCTTTAAACATATATGTCTTGTGCTTTGTTTTGGTGACTCTGGATTCGATTATTGAAAATTGAACTTGTTGTTTCTCCTGTTAATATATTTTCTTGTTAAAGTTCTTCATTTAGTCTGTCCCTATTGAAATCGTTTGTAATCTTAGGTGGCTTGAATGTTCGTCCCCTACCTTAATTACTTTCCCCCTCTGATCCAGTTTTTTAAATACTTTATCAGATTCCGCTTTGAGTTTGCCTGTCGCTGTTCCACATTTTCTTTTATATTCCATTATTCTGCAATATCCCTTGTATAAGAGCAAATACCTTTTCGTAATCTTCTTATTTGAGATAGTTTGAGGTCTGTTAAGAATCCACTGCAAAAATCTGTTTGTTACCTACACTGTTTTGATTGAAGTGGACGAATGATGGGATCTGTGGCGACTTTTATAAATGGTTTATTGATTAATGACTTAAAACTTTAGATCTATTGTCTGTTGTGTATCAAAATTGAAATTGCATTTTCTCAAGGTGAGATGTTCGAGACGTCCCTATCATTATTTTTAGTAGTAATAGTAGCAATGGTAGTAGTTACGACTGCGTATATCTATTTCAGCAGCAATGACTACCATAGTAAAATCATTGTAATTCTAATTACAATAATTATGATAAAATAATTACTAGTAATAAGATAGTAAAGAGGATCGTCATGCTATTAATTATAAGATAAGATCAATTGGAATTATTATAAAAATGATAAATACATATCATGAAAATTATGGTTCTATCATTATCATTATTATCAACATTGTTATTATTACTATTATCCTTATCTTTTTTATCATTATTACTGTCATCATCGTTATCATCATTACCATTATCATTATCATCATTTTCCTTATTAATATCATTATCATTGCCATCGTTATCATTATTATCAATATCATCATTAAAATCATCATTGATACTATCATTATTTTTATTTCTGTCATCATTACTGTCTTTATTATCAGTAGACTGTTATCAACATCAACATTATCATCATCAATTAATATCATCGCTGTTATCATTTG
>BOPN01002467.1:52500-60000 GCA_017312705.2 Penaeus japonicus
TTTTGTCTATGACTCATCATGAAAAACTACTTTATTTAAATAATTTTGTTAAATGCGACCATCGGTATAACTGATATGGGGTGTCATTAAACACAAGCCAACCATAGAGTGGAAAAATGCTAGCAAGACACATACCGGAATGTAAGGAATTTCTTTTATTCATATTAGGTTTATTGGTTCTGTGTGATTTTGTAACACTTATGAAATAGTGGTTATTTTTAAATCTTTAGTAATGTTGGTGGATACACTTTGTGGATATTCCTAAGGCATCAACCAAATTGTTAACATTTAACACATTAGATTTATACAAAAAACAAGCAAGCATGATAACCATTCTCATTAATCTATCATTACGTAAGACACAACACAGCAACCAGTGGTGCTTTCACGTTTACAATAATCTGTGAATTGATCGTTGCTGTTTACGCGGGGGTGAAGACTGGAAGCTGAAATTTAGAAAATTTAGAAATGCGCACTGGACGTTTGATAAGGCAACTATTTTCGGTGGTTAATACATGGGTATCTTTACAAAAAAAAATAATCGATCGCTCCATCGCCTCATGGTTTTCGCAACGCATCAATGCAGCACGTCGGTCGCGCCAAACGGAAGTAGAATCGAACTCGTTCGGATGCCGCTGGGATTATCATGCCAAGGAGGTTGTAGTCTATGCCACTTTAATGCCACTCTTCTTCAATTTTACACGTGATGAAGAGAGCCCGGCATCACAGGATTGATTTTTTTAGTTTTATTGTAAAAAGATAATTGGGCCGTTTCCTCCGTTTTTACTGAACATTCTTTACAATTTTTTATCTCCATGAGGTGTATTAAGCAAAATGTAGGACAGTCTTTGAGCCAAAGACTGTTTTATATTTTGTCCAAGGAAATTCTTTGACCTGCTGGCATAATTCATAATCTTGAGGTCTGTTGTACATTTTGTATTGTTATTCGGTATAGCTACACAACACGTTGAATGAGACTCCTTTGATTTTGTTGATGATTATGAAGGTGAAGATATTGATAATGATGCCGGTAATGATAACAATAAAGACAATAATGAAGATAATTATGCTAATTACTATGATGATAATGATGATGGTGATGATGACGACTACGACGACGACTATGATGATAATTATGATGATGTGATGATGATGATGATGAGAAGGAGGCGGAGGAAGGAGGAGGAAGATAACAGTAATGCTAATGATAATAGAGATAGGAATAATGATAAAAACAATGATTCGAATTAGTAAGGCAGATGATACTACTATTACTACCACTACTACTGATAATGATAATGACAATAACAATGAAAGAAAAGATGATGAAAGATAAGAAAAAAATGATGGATGTTATTGTAACAACTCTACTGCGAATGGTAATAATAACAGTAACTGAAAACGAGAAAAATGTCAACAAGTAAAAGAATGAAATTATATAATAATGACAATGGAAATGAAGACAAGACGGAAATTTTTATAACGCAGATATGTCCATATCTTGAAAAAAGAAAGAAAAAAAGAAAACAAAACAAGGCAAATGCATCACTTCATGAAAAAAGTAATTCCTTAACCGTGTTCTGCAACAAATCATAAGTTTGCAACGGTTCTTGATCCTGTGCTCAATTCAAACACCAAGAGGGAATCGGTTATGCAAAGTAACCAAGCGCTGATTCACATGCGATTGGTATTTTGAGTGAGCGTGCTCTAGAGAATTTTCTCGTTAAACTTAGGATTTTGCGGATATGAAAAATGAAATTGAGTTCGGATTTGTGGTATAACTTGGGATCTGCAGCGTCATTTCTTTTCTTTCTTTCTTTCTTTTTTACCATGGGAGATCAGTGTTGTATATTCTTTAGTTAATTTCAAGTCCATAATATCTTGATCACTTTATCTAGGAAGTGGATAAAATATAGCATTTTATTATATCCCTTTTATTTATTTCCAAGTATCCATTGCTTTCTTTCAAGGTCTCCTAAACAACGCTTAATTTATTCACATAAAATAGTGTACAACAAATATCAATCAGACATTTCTTTAACCGGAGTATTGCTTTGATGCATACGAACCGCATATCAAAAGTTGCCGTCATTCACACAGACGCACACTAATATGTAATAAATAGATAGTTTGATGGATAAATGTATGAAGAGATAAGTAGATCGATTGGCATAAAGATAGATGATGATTAGATGGATATATATATATATATATATATATATAAATGTATATATATNGAGGCAGATAGACAGACAAACAGGCAGATAAACAGACTGAAAAAAGAGAGAGAGAGAGAGAGAGAGAGAGAGAGAGAGGGAGAGAGAGAGAGAGACAGAGAGAGAGAGAGAGAGAGAGAGAGAGAGAGAGAGAGAAACAACTGCAGGGGTGAAGAAGAGAGGAAGACCGAAATAACAGATAGACAAGCTGACGGACATACAAACATACAAGCATATCATGACGAAAAGATGTTTGAAGATCTTTTATCAAGGAAAGAACTTCCTATAATGGCCGAGGTTTGAGTAACGCTGGACTAGAACCGTGTTGAGGAACGTTCACCAAAATGATTATGGAATACGGTTTAATTAAAGAAATGCTTAGTCATAAATACTTTTGATTTGATGGAAGAATAAATCTACTCCTCTGGGTGAATATAAAAGAAGAAAAAGAAAATGTATGACTCTCAGTATAGAGGGTCTTTTGTATCTTCTGTGATGGGAATTATGCAAATAAGTGTGATCCTTTGGCGAGAGTCCGTAAGATTAATAGCTGGTTTATGATTCTCTGTGCATTTCATTTACGTAAGTTTTTAATTTTTTTTTTTTTTTTTACTCTTTCCCTTTTAATAGTAAATAACGAGGTATAACAGTGGCGTTATTCAGTAATACACTTATTAAGTCTTTTTTTTATTTTAGAAGAATCATTGCTGAAGAACCGAACCTTAAATTGTTGATTCATAGTTTGAATCCTAATGGCTAATTATTCTAACAGGAATAAACTGCGACTATGTTTTCGCAAAATAGGTCAGATTAACATTTTTCCAGCTAGGAGATTACTAGCGAGCAGTTATGCTAATCACCAACAGTAGCAGCGAAGCGGACAAGATATACTAGCAAGAAAAATCCAAGCAAAGGAAAATTAATGTGAGAATCGGGGATAATACAGCTCATCACAGGAAATTTAGTGCTGCATAATCTTTCCTCCTGCGCCACGACGGCTGATGGGGGCAAAGCAGCTGTTTTATAATGCGAACTCAATACTAGTAAATCACATGTAATGAGAGTAAAATACCTTTTACAGATAATTGGCGTGATTCTGTGAAGTCTTTCCATCTTCCCGTGTTTCATCAAATTAATTCGCATTGGCAAAGTTGCAGAGGATGCACGAACTCGCTCGGCTCAAGTGCAAAGGCAATCAAGGTATTTTCAATCAAAGCGGCAAATGCTCTGTTCTTGTATGTGGAGTTTTCATAATTTGCAGTGCACTTACAAACAAGATATTTCTTAACAATATCTAAAGAGAAGAGTCAAATGCGTGTGTGTGTGTGTGTGTGTGTGTGTGTGTGAGTGTGAGTGTGGGCATACACACGCACACACTCATATATATATATATATATATATATATATATATATATATATATATATATATATACATATGTATATATACATACATATCATCATCATCATCATCAGCCTGTGTCAATCCACTGCAGGACGTAGGCCTCTCACAATCTTTTCCAGTCATTCCGGTCTTGTGTCCTCTGATTCCAGTTTACTCCTGCGAATTTTGCTATTTCATCCCGCCATCTAGTCATTGGTCTTGCCCTGGTGAAATAAATACACTTTTTCTGTATAAACATTTCTTTTCTCCTTCATAGCTAATGAGGATCAACAATAGATACATATCACATACAAATATTTAATAGCAAATTAATCTTAAGTGAACATATACTGGAAAATAATATAAATCCCGTATTACTGAAATAATATCTATATCTTATAAGCAAAGAATTAAAAAAGAACCTACTACAGCATACTTATTCAAAAAATAAAAATAAATATAAACATATACATATGTATATGTGTATATATATATATATATATATATATATATATATATATATATATATATATATATATATATATATGAGTGTGTGTGTGTGTTTATCCACATAACATTCTTTTCCTTATATTAACTTTATATTTCCAGTGATTTAATGAAACGTACATTTCAATACCCATTCCCAGTATCAAGCTTATATCTAGCATATAATATTCACCGATTGCCTTTGAAAAACATGCAGTATAAAAACAAAACAAAAAAAAACAAAAACAAAAAACTAAAGGGTCATAACAACATCTCATTCTAAAGCTACCAGGATAGATATCTGGTATTCTTGATATTGCGTATCATCTTATTATTTACGCAACCCCCCCCCCCCCCACTCCCCATCATTGACAAAGACGACACGATTCACTCTCCATCATCCTCTACACATTGCTTGCAACATCAACTCAATTAAGGTACTCATCAGAGGGAGATGGCGATCGACTATCCTCTTATGCAAGATCAGTCTCCAGCTGTGCCACCATAGCACATCCAAAGCCATGAGGATAAGCTGCAGTTATTTCGGTAGAGTCCTTTCCAGTTTGTAGCGAGTAGGGTACACATATGTTTGGCTCGATTAATAAACTATATTCAAACATACACCCATACTCCATATACATACACAAACACATGCACTCACAAACACAAGGGCGCCGCATACACACGGGCCACCAGCCGAGGACCAGGATGAAGAAGATGACAGGAAGTGAAGACGAAGAAGATGATGGGCAGACGTGCTCGCGCACTCCAAATCACGCCAGTGGAGGACCAGAAGACTTGCGAAGAAGTGGACATCGACAGAAGGACCGGAACGCTGGACACCGCAGGGACGTACGAATTGCAAGAACCAGCTCCAGCGCTGCAGGTGAACTTCCAAAGGACCTTGAGCATATATATATATATATATATATATATATATATATATATATATATATATATATATATATATATATATATATGTACATATATATATATATATATATATATATATATATATATATATATATATATATATACATATATATATATATATATATATATATATATATATATATATATATATATATATATATATATTATATATAGAGAGAGAGAGAGAGAGAGAGAGAGAGATGTATATGTATATGTATATATATATACATACATATGTATATATTTATATATATATATATACATATACAAATATCTATATATATATATATATATATATATATATATATATATATATATATATATATATATATATACATATACATACATATACATATGCGCACATGTTCATGCGAATATGTATATATGTATATACATATATACATATATATATATATATATATATATATATATATATATATATATATATGTATTTATATATATACATGTGTGTGTGTGTGTGTATAAATATATATATGTGTGTTTGTGTGTGTGAACACACATATATATATATATATATATATATATATATATACATATATATATATACATTTATATATATATACATATATATATATATATATATATATATATATGTATATATATATATATATATATATATATATATATATATATATATATATGATATATGTATATATATATATATGATATATGTATATATATATATATATATATATATATATATATGCTCAAGGTCCTCTGGAAGTCCACTTCTTCGCAAGTCTTCTGGTCCTCCACTGGCGTGATTTGGAGTGCGCGAGCACGTCTGGCCATCATCTTCTTCGTCTTCACTTCCTGTCATCTTCTTCATCCTGGTCCTCGGCTGGTGGCCCGTGTGTATGCGGCGCCCTTCCAACGATACGTGGACGTTCCGGTTAGCTGCTGAGAAGATCTTGGACCTCTCTGGCTCCACGGCGATCTGGCTGGCGATCGCGGTCCTAGGCGGCCTCAACGGCATCATGGTAGGCGACGCCCTTCGAGATGCATTCTAGGGCGCTTCAGGCCCGTGTACTAAGCTTCTAGGCCATACATACAAGGGCTAAGATAGTAGGAGGAAAAATATAGAAGGCCACATGGAAAAGGGGAAATGTGCAACACTATGCCGTTTTACGAACTTACACTTTTTTTCTTTTTTGTTGCTAATTTGAAGTTTGTGATTTCTTTTTCTTTTCTTTTTTCATTTCCTTTAAGAAAATAGAAATCAACAGCAATCCGCGAGGGTTTACTTGAACTACAAACCATCTCAAAGACTAGAAGGAGATATCGCTCTTGAAAGTTTACTCCTTTAGGCACTAAAGTTGTAACTTCATTTTTTTTTTCATGCTTGTTTCTTTCAAAGAAGAAAACAGATGTTGGTAAAGGGGGCGGTAGCAGCAATCTGCCAGGACTTGAATAACTTGAACTACTGGGCGTCTCAGAAAAGAGAAATAAGAACGCAACAATGTGAAATATAGGAAAATATTGTGCATAACGTGCTATTCACTCATCACGATGGCAACACTGAGGCAAATAAAAATAATAATAACTGTGGGCGGCGTAACATATTTGCCACGACTTTTCTCGATCAGAGTATCAACTAACGCCTATGACAACTACAACACAGCAACCAACTGCAATTGCAGTTGGTTGCTGAATTTAAATATGCACATAAAATTCCTAAAAGTCGAAGTGTATTTTAGGTTAGCGTGTGTGACTGAGTGAATGACAAATGATCGTTCATGATAATATCAATAGGAAAATGACAACAGTGACAACAACACAAAATCAATTCAACTCCCACGTTGGTATCAATATAGAATGATGTGCAACTAAAGCACAATGAAAACGGTGACATGACTGTCTGTTGATCAGACAATGCAGTTTCCTGCTAGGGGACAGCAGGCTTCCCGGCTCGGATACAACCGCATAATCCTTCGATTCTTTTAATCTTTACTTGGAGTTGCTATAAAATACCGTTTTACCGAGGATTTAAAAGTCATGCACGTCAGACTACATTGCGTTTCACCTTTTGTACGATTTGAACTGAAATGAGGAGATGGCAAAACAATGCAAGGTCTGCTCCACTCTGCGAATCTGTGACTGACGTTCATGGAAATCCAAGGGGCACTAGTGGTTAACGAATCACATGATATCACCCAGGATTACTAAGAACATGCAAGAGACTCTAAAAATAGTAGTAATTGATCGGCGAATAATGCTTCTAGCCAGACCCTACTGCCCTACTATGATTATAGACACAAAGAAGGGCTCATTCCGAATACGATAAAAATGACTGGAACGAATTACTTCGACTTTACATACTAGTTAACTTACTATTGTATCTGTCGGACGCGGTAATCTATAAAACCCATTTATACAAACCGCATCTATGAAATAACACAGGCATTGGTTACGAAATGTAGCGTAGACGCAGGCGTTGAAAATTCAAATGAAAAAAAAAAAAAA
>BOPN01002467.1:67500-70000 GCA_017312705.2 Penaeus japonicus
CGAGGCCACGTGTTTTGGAGTGAGTGTCTACTCCAACGCTGTAATTTGATACTGAAAATATTACTTAGATAAACGGATTTACACAATATTTCTTTCAGATTATAAGATAGCTATCCGCATTAATCTCTTTGATGTAGTACTGGAAAAAAAAAAATTTCCCATATTATCAATCAAAAGATAAAAAAGTGATGATATTTCGTTCAGTATCATATCTGAATGATATTGCTGCGGGAAAGCAGCTGTTTTTCGACTGCAGACATTAATGAAAATTATGATTCGCTTGTATCATGATTCTTATCAGTGGAAACTACATCGAACTACTAAATCTTTGTATAATGTATGTTTATTGAAAATTTCACAAAACAATATATTCTATATCTTACTACTTATAACCGAAATTTGGTGAAGGATTTGTCAGTTATGGCACACGTAAAAACAAACAACAACAAAAAAGCATAACTCAATTTCAAGGTAGGCCCAAGAATATTTTCCTTTTCAAAAGGATCACAATTTTCGAAAGCTAAGGATCGCAGAGAGGATTTCATCTTCAACAAAGACTCCTGCACTCCC
This sequence comes from Penaeus japonicus, assembly GCA_017312705.2. Lineage (NCBI taxonomy): Eukaryota > Metazoa > Arthropoda > Malacostraca > Decapoda > Penaeidae > Penaeus > Penaeus japonicus. The sequence goes on from BOPN01002467.1 coordinate 68,071, forward strand.
TCCTCCTCTTCAGATGATGCAATGCCCTTAGGACTCTCGAAGATCTGAGAAACCTTCTTATTCAATGTTAAGTTCATTTTTTTTTTTTTTTTTTTTTTTTTTTTTACCCATTGCCCGGACCTCGCAAAAGATTCCTCACATATCTAATTTCTTTTTTATAATCTTTATTATCATGATTATCAATATTAGCATTGTCATTTGTATCTTAATTATCAGCATTATCATTATCATCATTATTGTAATTGCTATTATTATCATAATTATCATTACCGTTATCATTACTGTTATTATCATTTTCATCATTGTTAGTATTCTTTTATTATAATTATGATTACTATCATTATTATTGGTTTACTAATTCTATCATTATCATCATCACTGTTATCATCATTAACTCTTTTACTATTATCATCATTATCATTACTGTTATCATTATTAATCTTTCTCTTCTTCTTGCTAATATCATTATCATTACCATTATCAACATTAGTATTGGCTTTATTGCTGTTATCATCTATATCTCTATCTAACTATCTATCTATCTATATGTTTATATAAATATATATATATATATATATATATATATATATATATATATATATATATATATATATTTATATATGTGTGTGTGTGTGTGTGTGTGTGTGTGTTTATATACATATATATTTGTTTATAGATATATATATAGATAGATANTCTATATATATATATATATATATATATATATACATAAATATATATACATACATATATACATATACATATACATATACACACACACACACACACACACACACTCATTCACCCAGACTAGAAAGAAAGCAAACGAATACAGAAAGCCCTTGTGTAAAGTATTTGTCGATTACGAAAATTCGACTCAGATAGTGGCAACATTAAAAGTCTGATGTAGAATATCAAAGAATATATACAGAGATGGAACAGCGACCTTAAAGAGCAACGCAAAAAACGACAAAATACGGATTAAAAAAGGTGTTAGACAAGGCGATACCTTTTCGCCAAAACTGTTCACATCCTGCTTAGAGGAAATACTTAAGAGGTTAAATTGGAGGGGAAGAGTGACTTAATTAGATGATTAACAATATAAGATTTACAGATATAATTCTCACCACTACTAAATATACAAGTACATAATGTGAAACAAAATGACAAATAAGGTAAGGTTGGATTGCCCTTGACAGACAACATGTCCAAAATGTACCAATGTGAAGCGATTAAAATTACCACACGGCCATCAGATGATCAGATGATAGAATAATTTCACATATGCTATTATTCCTATGGTTATTCTACAACTGTAGCGTAAAATAATCCTCCCTTTTAAAAGATGCATACCCTGTGTGACATAATCCACATGTGCCTTGGTAAATCCTCTGCCAATACTGTCACTTCTGATGTCGTTTTATCCAGTTCTTCGTCGCTATGTGAGGCTTCGAATCTATAAGAGTATTATAGCTCTTATTGACCCAGAGAATCTTACATGAAACTAAGCTGCTTAGTTTCAGTGACAGACAAATTTTGAAAAAAATATTTGTGTAAGCCAACATTCTGCAACGTATAAAGTGTACTGCTTCAAAAGTCAAAGAGGGAGAGAGACTCGTGCACTTTGAATGTATCATTAACTTCAAAGTCTGTTTTCCTATTTCCCTTGTTAATCATGTGCTTTGATATCGTGCGCTGCAATCCGTGTACTTCTTCTCTTCCTTGTTGATCTGATTGACGAACCGACGAAAGATTCCCTGATTGAAGTTTTTTTGTTTTTTTTCTGAGGGGGACCGGCTGTTACCCTTGGTGCAGGGAAGATTTAGCAGGACTTCCTCGAATAATGAATTCGAGGAACTGAAAATCCGAATAGATATGATACCATTCGGTTTATATATATATATATATATATATATATATATATATATAT
>BOPN01002467.1:75000-80000 GCA_017312705.2 Penaeus japonicus
AAGATGAATGAACAAGTATTTATAGTTTGAGCTTTTGCCTGTTCTTATATTTGAACTGTCGAGATAATATTGACTCGTAACAACCAGTCAATTAGGCTGCGTTTCCACCAAGCGAGGCTCGTCTCGTCAAGTCAGAGCGAGTCATTTGACGCGTGATGACTTGACGAAACCCCGTTTCCACCAACATCGTCAACCTTCGTCATGCCAAAGCGATAACTGGCGGGTTTCACTGCACAGTTCCCCGCCAGAATTCAAAGAGGATGGACGCACAATTGCTTGCAGCAGTAGTTGCTTAGTCTAAGTAGTTGTCTTAGTTGTCAAATCCATAGAAATCAAATGTGAACTGGGATGGCGAATCTTGACGCGCCTTGACTCGCGCTGACTTGACGAGACGAGACTCGCTTGGTGGAAACGCAGCCCTAAACTGCATACATCTTATTAAAAAGCGAATGGGGCTTATCACCATCCCTAAAATTGAAAGATGGGGTAACTCACCCTTATTACTTGCCCTTGTTCTACCGTCTCTCATCTAGCTTATTACAAGGTTGCGTCGCTCACTTATGCTCTTTGACTCGAGTATGACCTGGGATTGCAATACGATTTTGATCTGTCAACTAAATTCAGTTATTGTATCATTTGATGTGATTGTTTATTCATCCTTCCTTTGGCATATCTCCGGCCAACAAAGGATACATTTGATTAACGATTTAAGTTTCCTCGTATATCACTTTTCATATCAATTGTACATAAAAAATGTTGAACAGTTATTCTGTGTTTTTGGATTGTATTTTTTTTAATGATCTCCCAAGTAAGCTGTGTCATACCCGGCATTAACAGTAATAGCTTCTCTTCAGCAAAAACGTTTTCAATTAATAAAAAAATTAAAAATTGTTCAACATTCCCCCCCCCCCCCCCTCTCTGCACGTGTAATTTGTTTCATCGAACCTTTCTCTGTGTTTTTTTTTTTTTTTTTTTTTTTTTTTTTTTTTATCAACATAAAACTAAGGAAAATAAGAAAAAAGTTTACATTTATTTTTCCTTTTACTTTACGTGATTGTGTTTATCAGGTGTGTAAAAATATTATGTTAGCTAACCTTTTGTTAAAGTTAACGAAGATTGCTAATTGAACCTTTTTGAATATATATATATATTTTTTCTTTTTTTTTCTTATATATAAAATTTTCATACATACCATATTTGCTGTGAAGTGTCCCCAGTCTATGTACTTCCCCAACATAACTTCCATTACCATTTCTCTTTTAACACTGCAGTCCTTCTACAACGTTGCCCCCCAATACTACAACACACCTCTAACATCAGCCCATGCTTCCCTAACATTTCTCAAGCACTTCTCCTACACTACGCCGTTAATCCAACGTTGGTTATATCAGCGTGTGGCCTTAATCGATAAAGATCGTGACTCATGTCCAAAGGGAAAGGGTTAGGTTAAAGCAAGCTGGATTCTAAAGAGGTTAGTGTACACACGCACACAAACACACACACACATACACACACACACACACACACACACACACACACACACACACACACACACACACACACACACACAAGCACACACACACACACACACACACACATACACAGTGGCAGATACAATGACAGATACAATGGCAGAAAAAAAAACACTTTACTCAAAATAGATTTATCGAAAAAAAAAAAAAAAAAAATACACCTTTATTTTTATCTTCAGGTCTGAGGTGGAAGGAGAGGTATATAGGAGGACGAGAGGAAAGCAACACAATACAAGAAGGGCATGTGAGGTGACATAATTGAAAACGAAGGCAGAAATGGACAGGAGAGCGGAACCGAGGCAGGACAGGTTGCAGGATCGGGAGGTCTGTGAGAGGGTGGCTGGCGTAAGATAACAGTCTAATATTGCAGGAAGCAAGAAGACTGTCTGCAGGAAAAAAACAAACAAACAAAAAAACTGTGAAGTTTTTTCTCCTGTCCTCTTTTATGCCTTCCTTTCCCCTTTCACTTCAGACCTGAAGATGAAATCTAAGAAAATTTAGAAGCTGTTTCTTCTTTTTCAATTAATCCAAAGCTGTGAAAGAATGTAAAATATCACTAGCGAATATAATAATAATCACAAACGTAACAGACGTAATATCTGAAGTGTGTTTAGGTGAAATTGTCAAAGGAGAATAATGTGAGACGAAACCAAACAGACTTCATTTGAATCACGAGGAATTCGGACTAATAATGAAGTTGTATTGATTCTAATGATTATTAGAGTTCTTTGTGGTGGGATGCTGTAAGCAGACATCAAGGACGTTTTCGTTGGAGAATGCACGTATTATTAGGGACATTAACGGGACTAATCGTACAACAAGGACTATATCATAGTAATATATCTAGTGCTTTACTGGTTAAACTGATATCACAGTTGTTAATAGTGCTTCATCTATTGAGCAGTATACGACATCCATTGTGTTCTGATTTTATGACCTTTGTTCTGCCTTCTGCCTACTGTTATTTCCCTCTTCAGTTTATAATGTATTTTATATTGTGTATTTGTGAAGTATCATTTATGTATGAAGCATCTACCGGACTGGAAACGTGCCAAAGTGATTCATGAAGGATTAAATCAATTAAAGAGGAAAAAGATGGAATCTGCATACATCGCGACGGAGAATAAGAACACAGCATCGGGTCGCTTCAAATTATCCAAGGTCGCTGCAACGTCTATCATGCGGACAACGAGCGAGAGGTCACGGGAACCATCTGGGTCGTCAGCTCTTGACAAATATATACAGTATATGTTCATGTAAGCTTGGTGTAGCATGCAGTTCTGAAGACGGGGTAACCCGGAACGCGTAAATAACTTCTCTTGTGTTGTGAAAATATTCAGTTTCATTTATACCCTTTTATCCATTTGTCACAATGAACTCATTTCACTATTGTCAACGTGCGTACCTTGACAGCGGGCTTATTTCTGTTACGCTTGATTACAGTAGTAACAACCTGCAGCTCTTGGCGTCTCCTTGTGATCCCCGTTGCAAGTGGTTTATCTAGTTTATCAATTATATAATGATCGGGATATATTTGCCTTTTGCGAACAGCAACTAATGCCTACTGCAGTCTGTTTCTGGTTGCATTGACATTTGCAAGAAAATAAAGAAATATGGAATAATATGCACTTGAACATTTACTTAATTAATGAGATGTATGTTTATTTTGTTCATTATCTCTCTCAACTGCTATTGTATTAAGATAAAAGGTAGGTTAGTCACAGTTTGTCAAATAAACATTCAGACAACCATTAAGACACCATTCACATAACAACTGGTAGATATACTGTAGTCAATTTATCAAAGTGCATCCTTGTAAATGTTGGAAACATGACTCTAAAATTGTGCTTAATGTATACTTGAATGTCGAGAAATGGTCACCCACTTTAGGATCAATAATGAAGGAGAGTAACATCCTTCCAAGCTCTAACAAAGCACACAGTAAGTAGGATGATCCTCTGAGTGACATTTACTCGAGGTTCCACTTAGACTTACCTGGTCATTAATTAACTTCTCATTTCTGGTCGAGAAACTGGTCAGCTGTATTCAATAGCTCTGAGTAACTAAGTGGAAGATAAAGTGATAGTTGATGTAATGTAATGGACGAAGAGTGGTGGATTTGTGGTCCATATATACACTTGTATACCTAATCAAAATCAATCTTGCATGATGTTGAAATGCGGGGTGGTCAGTATTATGAAGAGACTCACGTGCTTTCATGGCCGTTACGACACGTATGCTTGTATTTTTGTCTGTGGTATAGCCTATGAATACTGTTCTTAGACTACATTCACGATGCTTTGATTATCATGCAACATGAATATGCTTTAACTTTGAAAAATGTGTTTGTATGGATCATATATCCATTTTGTGCACCCGATTCAACTTTAAAGTTATGTTCACATGTGCTACAGGCAAGTGTTCATAGTATTTCATTTCCAGATAATTTTCTTGCTTGAATCAGTCTTAATTGAGTCATTTTCAGTATAAAGGTTTTCCTTGAATCTAATTGCTTATTTTGTTATTCTGTGAAAATGGCTTATAAAGTTGGTAAAGCCGGGACTTTCAACTGAAGATAAAAATATCCATGTTTTGCAAGAACCGACACACATTAAAGAACTTGAAAAAGAGGGATTTGAAACTGGAAAAGAGACGGGATGGGGTAAAAGTTAAGAACTCGACTTTAAGAAAAGAGAGACAAAAGATTTGGAAGCAAACGAACGGCGCAACTTAGAACCAGCCAGGCTTAAGAGTATCAATAGTTAAAATGCTACAGGTAAGTTAAGGCTACCCAATCTCACTAAAGGGAAAGGTGACAGTAACGATTACCTTGACCACTCTGAGAGAATTACCGATATATTTAGTCGGTAATTGCAGTTTGAAGTTTTATGTAAATATTTGCTTATTAGAGAAGCTTTAAGAGATACAGATTCGTATGGGAAAGAAACAGAGTTAGGAAATCACAGGTTCCACTGGTTCTACCAAGGTAAGTGTGGAACTGGTACCTTGGATAGTGCATTTATTCATCATATGTTAGTTACTTAAATACAGATAGTTGAAGTCAGAATCTATTACGATTACATTTTGCAGTTACATACCTTCTGTTTTTGAAGATGACACTTTTTTTTTTCTTACAGTTTCTACTTAATCCCATGTAAACACAAATTAAAGCAAAACCTAAACAGGTAACAAACTGAGACAGAAATAAAGCTCAACATTCACTTTATAACATAATATTTAAAAAAAAAGAAAAGAAAAATACGGGCGGTCATCGGAACTAGTTTTTGACATCTTGATATCAAGATCTTACTACTGGGGAGTGTGTGACGTCAATGTTGCTATAGTATTCCAACACAAACATGAATTCCAGTAAGGAGAATGAGGGTGAACAGATATTGAGCCGCTCACTGATATCAATATAGTAGATTTCAGTACCAGGCAGAAATAGACAGGTAACTCCACTGCCAT
>BOPN01002467.1:131907-134407 GCA_017312705.2 Penaeus japonicus
AAATACTGCAGTAATGTTTACGGATAAAACAATCTGTCCCTTTCGTTCGGCTTCCCATGCAAACAAAACATCACAAGGCTTTGTAGTAGTGAAACCAGATATGCTTTTGCCCATTTCTCAATATGTTTATTTGCCTCCTCCTCTGGGTGTGAATGACCGATGAGGTTATTTGTTTTGCCCCTTCCCTTGTTTACATGATACCATATATCTTTGAGACTTACTTTGCTCAATATTTTGCACGAACTATGTCAAATATTTTTCCCTTACCTCCCTTCTTTTTCCCCCACACATCTTTGATATGTTAAGTAGTATATCATTAATTTTTTTCCCGCCTGCCTCTTTTAGCCCTCTCCCTGTGTGCCATCCTTAATATTTGTGTCCACCCTTGAAGTGTCTAATCACTGCCGTATCTGTTTTTCCGTGCTCCGTTTCTTCTCCTTTCTGTGTGACTTAGCCTTTGTAGGTAAATATCTTTCTATCGCACGACAAATCCTCGCTGAACCTATCTAAGCTTGGGGATGTGTAATATATGTACCAGCCCTCCATATTGTAAATAAACAGTTCTCTGTCGCTTGTATCTGAGGCAAACCTTTTTCTTTTGAATGTAACTTCTTTTATACCTAAAGCTAACTTAATATACAATACGAAATGGTCACTAAGTAATTCACTTATTACTCCACATTCTTCTTGAATCCCCTGACCGCCAAGCAGACAAGCTTAATCAAGTCGTCCACCCCTGATGTGTATCGCCTCTTTAGTACCCAGCAAGAATGCCTCAGGCCAATCTTTGAGAAATTGGTAAAATCTGATACCATTATCATTGATTTTGCCCATCTCTAATTGCGGGTGCCTAGCTTAATTAAAGTCACCCACTATCAGAGTCGAGTCAGAGTACATGCAATCTAGAAGATATCTGAGATCAAAGCATCTCCCAGAGATGTATAAATTTGCAATATATACTTCCCTTCTTGTAAATACTGCTTCACACATACACTTTCAATACCTTTACTTCTACACAGCATCTCTAGTACTTCGGAAGGTATTGCACTTTTGACGTAAGTAGACTTTCCCCGTGTTCGGTCTCCAGAATTAAGATGATATGCTCTATAACCATTGAGTTTAAGAGTGTCACCTTTTATGTCCCTAGTTTCCTGGAGACAAAATTACGTCTATGTCATTTTACAACACGAAATAGTGGACGTCTGTTACTCTAGTAATTAAACTACTCACATTCCACGACATTATCATAATACTATGGCACTCCATCAGACCTTTATGGTTTCCTTATATTTGGCAAACGGTTCCTGGGTGTTTGTCCACTCCTCCTGAACTAACTCCCACTTTCTCAGAAGCTTTTCCTTTTCAGCGTCTTTGCACTTAAGTAACAATGACCTGAAGGTCGCTGATGTTGTTCCTTCCACTACACTCGATGTTATTTTTCTTTCTTTGCCCTTAATCGTAATTTTGCTTTCTGTGCTTTTTTTACCCACCAGATCATTGTTGTCTTTCAGTGACGTTTCATGGACGGGAGTTTCTTCCTCAGCCCTCACTCCCATTATGTTGTCTTCTACACCACTATCCATCACTATTGCAAGTTTTTTCAATTGCATCCATCCTCTGCATTAATGTATGCAACATTCCAGTAATTGCAGATATCTCTTTTACAGGAGAATCTGCATCACTGTCCATCGTTGTTTCTTTGACTGCAATATCCTCTCTCTTATCTGGCTGTTGGTTTGTCCGGACGTTCATGGCATTCCCGTCTTTTTCCTGGAGTTGCAGTCCTAACAGATGGCCTTGCAACCAAGCATTAGGGGTGGTATAGGAATGCTCTCCTGCTCAGGTCGTCTAGTGGTCATTTCTCTTTCATTTTCCTCGGTTTCCTCGCAACCAGCTGGCATCGCTTTTCGCCTCGTGACGTGTGCCTTTTCACCCAAACCATCCTCTCGTCACAGAGCAGAAAGTCTGGGTCCAATTCTAAGGGGTACTGAAATAGAATGACCGTCATTTTTACAAATAGCACTGTCCACTTATACCATGAGATGTCAGGAACTGTTCCGCTTCTTCATTCTGTACCGTAAGATACGGTCTTTCCTTCGCCACTTTTAGCAGCGGCTCCAAGTTGCATTGCCCACTCTAACTTTTTAATGAAGGACATTTCGCAAGAATTTGGGAATAACAACCTTCTTCTGCACTTCCCACTGCCACTAACCCCATCCACGAGAGTTGCCTCGTTGACTTCCATAACGTCCTTCAGTCTTTTTTCCTCTCTTTCAAAGTCGCTTTCCATGTCACTGGAGTTTTCACTCTTGGTGTCATTTCTGGTTCGCTTAATGCCCGTCCCATCATCCTTCACTGGAGTTCCGTTGGGGCAGTCCATTTTGTCAGTTGCCGGGTCAGAATCCAGGGACACCGATGTAGCAAGGGGTCAGCAATTGATGTCTGCAATTCAGAGCTTCTCTGTGGTCGCCAGCGAATACGCTAGGACACTAGGCAATAT
>BOPN01002467.1:176907-179407 GCA_017312705.2 Penaeus japonicus
GGTACAACCATAGCCAAAAAGAGAATTAGCCCAAGACACACATAGGAATATACAAAAGCGTCTCAGTATTCATGACATGCATATAACATCACCATCTACATGAATGATGTAATAGTGCCCTGCCTCTGTCGTTACATTTTTCAGGACGGTTATTTTCGGGGAAGTTTCTAGCGTATCTCAGCGTGTGTCAACTTCGCTAATCACGTTTGCCTTTTGTCGTGCCAGTTTTGTTGTGGCTTCGTTAAAAGGGTTCATTATTCTTGTTTATTGGTTATTTTGTGTGCTGACCTTGTTGTGACCTTTATTCATAAGATATTTATACTGTAGATAATTAATTTTGATAATGACTTTTGTGAGTCCCTGATGATCTGAAATATTACGAAACACATAAAGAAAGTCTAACTAGAAGGTAAGAGAAAAAAATGTTAGACCGTATAGGGATAATGATTGTTCATGGTGATATGGTGATATTTGTGATTTTATTGATATCATGTTACTAATACTAACGGGATTGATAGAGGGTAATAGTAATAAGGATATGAAGAACCATAATAACACCAATAATAATTATAACAAATGAATAAAATGGTGATCATAGAAATTATGAAGCTGATGGTAAAAATGAAGATAATAATAATGAAACAAAAAATAAGCAGAAAACCTAGCATGGTGTGGGCAAAAACAATAATACCAATATTCAATATTACTACTAATTATTTTAATCATCCAAGACACCAAGAGACCAAGAACGAACAAGCAAATGAAGTGACCGAAGAGGACGAGCCTTCAGGAGAAAACCTACACGTTCCCCAAGTTCAGAAACTTTTATGGTTAACGAGATTTTCAACCCCTCGAATGATTGCATTGGCCAGATTTTATATTGGCCTGTAATGTCCTGGGATGAGTGTCATTTTGTATTGGAAATTTTTCTATTAATCATTCCTGATGGTTTTACTGTAATTGCCCTGCAATCGTTGAATTAAACAATCCTTCACAGAGAACAGTGCCGTATTAGTGTGAAATGACGAGTGCTTTTTTTTTTCTTTTTTTTTAAATATCTCGTTATCGTTGTATATCCTTTAATATCGTGCTTAATTATTGCTGATATGATTATATACGATTCTTTATGTCCAGACGTTTCTGTTCCCGATATTGTAAAAAGTTTTCAATGGTTCGGGTTCCTCTACTTATGCACTTTTAATCTTCCGTCTCTCTTTTCACAACCCTTTCCCTCTACCCAACCCCTTCCCCATGCAACCCCTTCCTTCCACCTTCCCTTTGCCATAAACCTTCTTCCGTCCCCTCCATCCTTCCTCCACTCCCCCTTACCATCCAGCCCTCCTTCCTCTTTTCAATCCCTTTCTTCCGTCCACGCCCCCCCTCCCCTCCTCCTCCTCCTCGTCCTTCTCCTCCTCCTCGTCCTCCTCTTCCTCTTCCTCTTTCTCCTCCTCCTCTTCCTCCTCCTCCTCCTCCTCCTCCTCCTCCTCCTCCTCCTCCTCCTCCTCCTCCTCCTCCTCCTCCTCCTCCTCCTCCTCCTCCTCCTCCTCCTCCTCCTCCTCCTACCTTCCACCCATCCCTATTTTCATCCAACCCCCTTCACCCCCTCCCGCTTCTATCCCCCTCCCCCCCTCGTCCTTGAAGGAACGTCAGCCCTCGTGGTGGTCGCGTCGGCGGAAGCGAGCGATTTGACGGCGACGGCGGCGGTGGGTGTTGACCTGCCTGCGGGCATCGGCGTCACGCCACGCTGCGGGTTCGGGATCGCTGCGCCGCCTGTCTCGTCTCGCGTGTTTCTCGAGCGGCGGCTGATGTTTGCGCTTCCTTTTGTCTGTCTCTCCATCTCTGCCTGCTTGCTTGCACTTTGTTGCCTTCTTGTGCCCAGGTCCCTTCTCCCTGTCTTTGTTTATTTAATTTCCTCCTTTCCTCCCTCCGCTTATCTCTCTTTTTCTCTCTCTTTCCCCTCCCTCTATCTCCCATCCCCCCTCTATCTCTTTCTCTCTCTCTCTCTCTCTCTCTCTCTCTCTCTCTCTCTCTCTCTCTCTCTCTCTCTCTCTCTCTCTCTCTCTCTCTCTCTCTCTCTCTCCCCTCTTTCTCTCACTCTTTCTCCATCCTTCTATCTACCTCATTCTTTCTCTACGTCTTCCCCCCTCGTTATATATAACTTTTTTTTCCGTTCGTCTGTGATGTTAGTTTTTACGTCAACCCACTTTCTTACCCCCCCCCCCCACCCTACCTTTGCATATATTCCCTTTTTGCTCCAAACTCAGTCTCCTTACCATATATTTTTCTTCAGTTACTACATCTTCTTTAAATCTTAAGAAACGTCTTGCTGTTTCCTCACCTCCGCTTTCATCTTCTCTTCTACTCGACTTCTCGTTGCTTCTCCCCTTCCCCCCCCCCCCCCTTTCACTTCCGCTACCCCCCCCCCTCCCTCCCTCCCTCCCTCCCTCCTCTCCTTGTTCCCTTCCGCCCTTGTTCGTGCATTGTCCTCAGATACATTTGA
>BOPN01002467.1:191907-199407 GCA_017312705.2 Penaeus japonicus
CACGTTCATTGATTATTTATTATTTTCGTAATTAATTGAAAGTACTCTTGCGTAGTAAATTGTCAGTATGAGTTCATGCAGAACAAACATGTCTTTTCACCGTAAACAAGGCGTACAACAAAAAGTGAATTTGTAAATAAGTAGATATATATGTAAACAAATAAGACAAATAAATAAGAAAAAAAATGTATAATTAAAAAAAGAAAGAGGAATTCTCACACGATCATTGTGAAACCAATTACAAGTCCCCCCCCCCTCCTTCTCCAACCTACCCTCCCCCCTAGCCCCGACTCCTTCAACCTCCAACCTCCAAACCTACCCCTTAACCTCCCCTCCTCCCTCCTCTCTACATCCCCCACCTTGTGTTCATTAAAGTAGACCTCCTCTTCATTAAGCCAAAGTCGGAGTGCTACTGAAGATGTTAGACCGGGTGTTGCCTGAGGGTTAGGAGGCCTCAGGGGGATTGGCGGGGGTATGAGAAAGGGAGGGGACATTTTGCAGTGTTGGGTCAAAGGTCAAGAGGTATGAGTATTTCATTTTTTATGTGTGTTTTTTTCATTTCTTTTGTTGTTTTACTTTGTTTGATGTTATTGTTATATTTTGCAAGTTTTTGCCTTCATTTTCCATGTTAATGTATATATTTTTACTTTTTGTGTGCGTTAATTTTTACCGTGTTATGTAATCTCTCTCTCTGCCTCTCACTCTCTCATTATCTCTCTCATTATCTCTCTCTCTCTCTCTCTCTCTCTCTCTCTCTCTCTCCTTCCCTCTTTCTCTCATTATTTTCTGCGTCCTACGTCTTCTGGCAGCGTCGATTTATCACCTTGTCACTATCTCTCAGCATTCTCTCAAATACACATTAGGGCTCTGTGTACCCCTTTATCCCCTCCCCCTTCCCCTCTCCCCTCCTCTCATCCCCCCTTCTTCGCTAATTTAACCTAATTAACATTCCCATTAGATACCCTTTCTGTACACATCCCGCTGCTTTCTAGCGCCTTCTGCTAGATATGTAGGTCAAGGTACTGGTTTGCACCTTAGTTATGGTGTTTTGTTAATGGCATGTAAATGGAATGACATGATTATATGAATCATATGATTCATTATCATACCCTGTGTATGTGGAAGGAATCTTAGTTAAGTGGATATGGGTATTTGGGTGTCAAATAAATATGTTACTTTGGGTTACTTGTGTCATACCAAAACGAGGTAGATTTTTCAAATAGGTATGTTAAATAAGAAAGAGAATTGGTGTTTTAATTGGGAAGGTAATTAGAAGAAGACATGAAATGTCCGTCTCTCTCTCTCTCTCTTTCTCTCTCTCTCTCTCTCTCTCTCTCTCTCTCTCTCTCTCTCTCTCTCTCTCTCTTTCTCTGTGTGTGTGTGTGTGTGCATGTGTCAGTGTTCATGTTTGCTATTATGCATATATATAACCCATTTTATAATTTCATAAAGGCAAATGAATCGGATACCATTTTGAATTAGTTTATGCTGATCAATTGCCGCTTCATTAAATCAATCAGCTGACAATAACTGAGAGATACATCATCAGCTATTCATTATTCATATTACGTTTATATTTTGCATAGTTCTGATCGGCTCCACCATTTTACCGAATTATTGTATCTAAATGAACCTGTGTTACTGAATGAGAGCTCAGTATGGGTTATTTTTCACACAGCTTTCTATTTTTTTTTTTTTTTTTTTTGCCTCGTGGTTATTTTTCGTATTTAATATAAGCTCATGGAGCAATCATAGACACCTAATTCCGATAAATGTAATAGAAGTTGTTTATATCATTATTAAATTCCATACAAGGGTAGAAGTAGAACTGCAACTCCTGATACACACAACACTCGTTGGGCAATGATTGTAATCTCCGAATTCGAAAGTAAACAATAACAACAAGTCTACCAAAATAACTTATAAACGGAAGACCCGATTTACCTTCATGAAAATAATTCAGCCAGTTTGGGTAGACTTATATACACGTCTCCCTGGCTTTTCGCAAGGCATGTAAATTGTCCTGGAAAGGAACCTATCTCATACATTCACGTAGACACATACTCCCCTCTCCCCCATCCCCGCCCCCCTGCTGCCTCTGCCTCTGCTGCCTCCCCTGAAAACACATCTTGCCAGAATGTCTTGAGACGTTTTCTTCCCTCACAGCTAAACGATAAGACAGAGGACACACAACAGGCCAAGGCTGCAGCGGTTTTCATTATAAGGAGGAATCTTCATTTTCGTCTTCTGTTCCCGTTGCAAGCTCAGTGAAAAAAGACTTACAGCTTCACATCTATTGTTGTTATCATTATGATTATTATCATTGTGTCATTTCCTATCATTATCATCATTCTATTGCTATAATCATTATTACTATTTTCTTTATTGTCAATGTTATTTTTATTATTATTATTATTGTTATTATTACCATCATATTACTTTTATCATTATTATCATTACTATCTTTATCATTTTTTATTATCATTTTTATTATTAGACTTGCTTTTTTTATTATTATCGCCAATACTGATGAGATGGTGACAATGATAATTATGAGTATTGCCATTATCATTGCCATTGTTTTAATGAAACCCTGACCCTCTTTGATATTTTCTTCGTTTCTTTTCTCCTTCCTACTGCTTCTTTCCTTTTATGTTGGCTATCATTCTTCTGCTCCCTCCTTTACATTTTCTTTTCCTTCTTCTTTCTTCCCTTTATCTTGATTCCTTCATCTTCGCATTCCGGAACACACACTCATCTTCTTTCCTGTCTCGATTTATCTTTCATTCTATTCCTTTTTACGTCGTTCGTTCGAGAGAGAAAAAAAAGATAAGGGTAATAAAGATGGGGATAAAGGGAAATAGGTTTAGAAGACAGGGATCGGGGAAAGAGGAAAGAAAGATTAGAGAAAAGAAGAATGAAGAAGAAGGCTAGAGGAATGAAATACTAAAATAGAAGTTGATGTAAGGTTGGAATAAGAGAATTGGATTAGGAAATTTGATAAAATGGAGTTGGAAAAAAACATACAAACATTGAGAATCCATAAGAAAAGACAATGGAAAACTCACAACCAAATCCTATTTTCCAACACCCGCAGGTATTGGTATTGGGGAAGAAGGAGAGAGAGAGAGAGAGAGAGAGAGAGAGAGAGAGAGAGAGAGAGAGAGAGGGAGAGGGGGAGAGAGGAGAGGGAGAGGGAGAGGGGGAGAGGAAGGGGAGAGAGAGGGAGAGGGAGAGAGAGAGAGAGAGAGAGAGAGAGAGAGAGAGAGAGAGAGAGAGAGAGAGAGAGAGAGAGAGAGAGAGAGAGAGAGAGAGAGGGAGAGAGAGAGAGAGAGAGCGAAAGAGAGAGAGAAAGAGAGAGAGAGTCAGACACAGACAAACACACACACACACGCATAGGCAAACATGTAAATATCGTGGCATTACGGCCTAAATTTATTTGACTACCAAATGAAGAGCTATGGTAGTTTTAGCAGTGTGGAACGATCATAGTTAACATTAACATATATCAACAAATAATATCAGAGAGAATAAGTTACATCCTCAACGCATTCCTAAAGCAAGGACTGGAATTCCTCATTAAGAAGACTTGATTTAAGGTGTAAATAATGTTAACGAACTAGAAACACACACACACACACACACACACACACACACACACACACACACACACACACACACAACACACACACACACACACACCCACACTCACCCACACACACCCACTCACCCACCCACACACACACAATCACAAACAAACAAACAAACAAACAAACAAACAAACAAACAAACCACCCAAGCACTTCAAAAATCGAATAAAAAATAACCACCAACGAAAGAGCCATTCCTATTACTCTACCCTCATTTATCAAATCAATCGTCTAATTCGGTAAACAATGACATGTAAAGATTCAATTGGATTTTCTATTCTTAGTCTCAACGATAGGAAGGAACTTGACACGTCATAAGACAAATTGCTTCACGCTTGAATGATGTCCGAAATGAGAGGGATGGTCATTCTTCTTGTTTTATCTTCCAATCTATATTTTTTTAATTTCCTATTCTATTTGTTCATCTCTATATTTTTTTTTCTTTATTCTTTTTTTTTTCCTTTGTTTGAATTTGTTGTTTTTGTTCTTCTAATTCCGATTTTCTTTTTTTCTTTTTTCTTTGTTTGGTCTTCCTTTCTTACGTTCGTCTTTAGCCACGATGTTGTTGTTTTTTCTTTTGAATTCTTACTTTTCCTCTCTATTTGTCTTTATCTTGTCATACATTCTTTTTATCCATGATTTTATTTTGATCCATGTTTTATTCCCTCCTCAAATATCTCTTCTTCCTTATTTTTATCTTCTTTCCTCTTTTATTCTCTTCCTCTTGCCGCTAAAATCAATTCTTCCCCCTTTTCCTTCTCCTTTCCTTCCACGGATCCTCCTTTTCTCCTTCATCTCCACTCTTGATCTTCTTTCCTTCGACACAATAAAGAGAGAAATATATAAGGCCGCGGAAGATAGGGGGATCGCGCTAGGATGCTGCGGGGACGTGAGATGAAGGCACAGATTACAGGGAATGGGATGCCATTTTCTCTGGTCTCTCTCTCTCTCTCTCTCTCTCTCTCTCTCTCTCTCTCTCTCTCTCTCTCTCTCTCTCTGTGTGTGTGTGTGTGTGTGTGTGTGTGTGTTTGTGTGTCTATCCATCTTTGTCTCTGTCTCACTGTCTTTGTTTCTCTGTCTATTACTATCGATGTCTCTCTTTCTGATTCTCTCTCTCTCTCTCTCTCTCTCTCTCTCTCTCTCTCTCTCTCTCTCTCTCTCTCTCTCTCTCTCTTTCTCTCTCTCTCATTGCATTTATCCAGCCACTTCTCTTTATTGATTATTACTATATCACAAAATTATCATTATTACCATCTTTATTTCTATCCTTTGTCATATAATCTTCTCCCTCTTCCACTCGGTTTCTGCTTCGTTGTCTTTTCCTTTTCCGTTTCCTCCTCTACTCTTTCTTCTTTTTCTTTCTTGCTTCCCCTCTTCCTATGCTTATCATGATTCTCTCTCCTTTTATTGGCCAGTTGCAATTCCCCCTTTCATCTTGCTCACTTACGGGTCATTTACTAGAATGTGCCGCTTATATATGCCACTCAAAAACCCACCTGCATTCACTAAATGCGAACGTTATGATTATGGTGGAACGAGAAATAGGAAATAAAAAGGAAAGAGAGAGAGAGAGAGAGAGAGAGAGAGAGAGAGAGAGAGAGAGAGAGAGAGAGAGAGAGAGAGAGAGAGAGAGAGAGAGAGAGAGAGAGAGAGAGAGAGAGAGAGAGAGAGAGAGAGAGAGAGAGAGAGAGAGAGAGAATGACAGAGAGAGAGAGAGAGAGAGAGAGAGAGAATGAGAGAAAGAGTCGAACACACAAACACTCACACAAAGAATCCTAAATAGATAGTAAATTAAATGAAAACACACACACAAATTCACTCACTCACACACACACACTCACACTCACATACACCCCCCACCCCCACCCCACCCTCACACTAAAAAAAAAGTCGCTAAACAAACCCATCATTATCTGATAGCTATCGATAAATCTGTATTCATGACATTTTCATTCACCTCATCCCCAGACCCGTCGTTAGAGTCGACAATGACTGCAGAGGAAGTGGGGGCGTGAACCCTAATGACCATAGTGTTAGGAGGACGTTCGAATTAATAATCTGGGAACGTGAGACACACCTCGGCTATACCATCTACCCTTAGGGACCATTTCGCTGTACTAACCACATAGTCTCCTCGCCTCTATCGACGTGACCTCGGTTTTATCCAATGACCCTACCCATTACGATCGACTCCACATAACATAACGTTCGTCATGTCAGGAACTTGTTTAGCGAGGAGGGATAGAGAGAGAGGGTGGGGGTGGGGGTGGGTGGGGTGGGGGGATTGAATTAATGACGTGAAATGTGAAGAGATTATTATTCTGAATTAGGGGATCTTCTCCTTTCCTTCTCATATTGATGTAGCAAATATAATAATTTATACATTATTACAGACTTGGAGGTCATTTCGATGAAGGAATAAAGAAATAAAATAAGAAAAATCACCAGTAGGTAAGATGAATACTTACTGAAAAAATGATAGATACAAACATATATTCAGACAGGAGTGGACAAATGGATAAATCGATTGATGAATAAATTCATGAATCACTAAATCACTTGATGAATATAATTTGCAAATAAAGAAACGCACAGATAAAGAAGTAAACAACAAGATGAATATAAATATACTAAAAAGAATTATAAACAGCTACTGGAAAAAAAAGAAAAAGAAAAAGAGGCTTTCGACGTCCCACGACCCATTAACAAGTAGTCCAATAAACTATGAGTATTTCACGACAGCAGCACAGACAAGCGTTATGGTGTCAGAGAGGAAGCAGTGGAGACCATGGCGGATGACAGAACAACACGTAGCGTTGTTTTCCGAGACACTCTGATTGAGGGGGGGAGGGGGAGAGGGAAGGGGAGGAGTGAGGGGGTGGAAGGAAGGAAGGGAGGAAGTGCAATGGACATCAATAAACAGAGCTTGTTCCTTCACAACGTACCCGGCTATCGTTGTTATTTTAGTCGTCGTCGCTTACATTAGCTGGCTATGCCTAACACCGCATGATGATGAAGCACAGGTGTTAACAACGCGTGTCAGAACCACTTGCATTGCTCGTAATGTTAGAGGGATGACTATTATCAAGATGTCGTGTTTTTTTCCTCTTGTTTTCATCGTCTCAGTCGTCTTTCTTCCTCGCTCACATCCTATGCCCTCCTAATCAACTCTCTTCTCTCGCCTTTCCCTCACTCATAATAATTTTCTTCCTCATCTACAGCCTCCTCCTTTCCTTCCCTCATCCACGCCCTTCGTTCATTTCCTCCCTCACCCACATCCACTGCCCTTCTCGTCCTTATTCAAACCCACCTCGGTTTCCTCCCTTACCCACACCTTCCTCTCTTTCCTCCCTCATTCAAACTCTCTTCCCTTCCTTCTCTCCTCACCACAACCTCTCTATTCCTTCCTTCTCTCCCTCACCCTATTCTCTTCCCTTCCTTCTCTGCCTCACTCCCATTCTCATTCCTTCCTTCTCTCCCTCACTCCCATTCTCATCCCTTCCTTCTCTCCCTCACTCAAAAACTCTCTTCCTTCCTTCTCTCCCCCTCACTCCCATTCCCATCTTCCCCCCATCCCCCCTCTCCTCATATCCCCCCTCCCCACGTAAGAATGAGTCTGAGCGAAGGCATAACCTTAGCAAAGCTCTCTGACCTTTCGAAATTTGCAGATACGAGAATTCATGCTAAAGATAACCTCTAAGCGAAATATCAGAGGAGTCGAAAGAATAAAGGGGAAGGGGAAGGAGGAGGATGAGAATTAAAAGAGTGAAAATAATTGCTTGCAGAAGGTGCAAAGGAGGAAGAAAGAAAAGGTAGGAAGAAGGGAAGCGGGAGGAAAGCATACCGCAAG
>BOPN01002467.1:204407-208639 GCA_017312705.2 Penaeus japonicus
ACACACACACACACACACACACACACACACACTCACACACACACACACACACACAAGAAACAAATGATCTATCTTACATGAAGAGGCGGAGGAGGATCTCCCCTTCCTATTCTTCATCTCATAATCCTACTTTGTCTCACACTCCGCCCCTATTACTCACGTGAATAGTGTGTGATAAATAGACACATAATACGGTACGTAATATGCATTACCGACACGGGCGAGGATTGGGATATTCCGGGAGTATGAAAGAGCGGATGATACGTGTGGAGAGCTTAGTATGTGTTCTTGAATATTATGATTGTGCCAAAAGAAAATATCAGGCTAATTAAGTATTAAATCTTTGGGATGGACATAGTAATCTCAAAGTTATACACAGTTCTGTATATAAGAAAGGAGTAATGGTGTTGCCGCCATATAGCAGAATATTATTTTCTGGTTTTAAGTAACAATGTTCCAGAGGAGGGGGTACTTCCCTGATTATTTATGATACGGTGACCTGAACCAATGGAATAAACAGCAAAAATGTTTTAACAAATATCACCTACATGCTTAATATATACTCAATTTAGTTATGGTCTCCGGCCCCCCTAATGCTCTCGGTCTGCCACGGTTCCCCTTAGTGTTAGAGGCCCTATACCTTTATTGTCTGGTAGCATGGAAAGGGTAGGTAGGTAGGTAGGTAGGTAGGTAGGTAGGTAGGTAGGTAGGTAGGTAGGTAGGTAGGTAGGTAGGTAGGTAGGTAGGTAGGTAGGTAGGTAGGTAGACAGAGATAAACAGGGGAAAGAGAAACAGACAAACAGGCAGACAAACAGACCGTCAGACAACAGGCAGGCAGGCAGACATATAGACAGTGGGAGAGAGTCAAACCAATCAGACGAGAGAGAGGCAGACAAACCAGCACACAAACAGGTGGACAACCAGACAGACTGGCAATCAGACAGAAAACAAGACAGATAGATAGAGGGAGAGAGATGAAGAGAGGAAGAAGGATGTAGAGAAAGAGAAAGCGAAAGGGGTGAAGGAGGGAGGGAGAGAGAAAACAAGTAAACAAGAGTCCAAATAAAGAAAAAGAAGAAAACAGACAGACAAAGCCAAAGCCACAAGGGAAAGTATCAATAAATAAAAATAATAATAAAAATGAAGAACATAAGCGAGAACGAAAAAAATGGAAACCACAATGCCCGGACTTGGAGCAGGGAGGGAGATGGAGAGGGAGAGGGAGAGAGAGAGAGAGAGAGAGAGAGAGAGAGAGAGAGAGAGAGAGAGAGAGAGAGAGAGAGAGAGAGAGAGAATAAGAATAAGAAATCTTAGAAAGGGAATGATAATTATATCAAGAATAAAAAAATGTATGAAGGCTGACAACAAGAAGAGTAAAATAAGACAAAAGAAACCAAGGCACATCAAAGTATACAGTGACAGTTATCTATAAGATACGACTCCACACTCTGTCGTTCCAGCTGAGCAAACCTGACAGCTATCTTCCCTTCACTCTTGTCCCTCCGTCTCTCTTCCCATCATCCTTTCACCTCCTCTCCCTCTTGTCTTCCTTTTGTCATGCATATCGTGCCAAAACGCGTCCTAAATAAATCCGAGATTCACATATCAGGCATTCATAGCACGGTATATACGTGGCACTAGCTGAGCCCGCATGCATGAAGGGCCTTGGGATATAATGGGAGTGTATCAGTCACCTCCTTCCCTTTGAATATGTGTTCCTTTGGGGTTGGGTGCGAATGAGGCAGAGAAGGGAGGGGGTGGGAGCGTGGGAAGGGAAAAGAGGAGCGTGTGACGGAGGGAGGGAAAGGAAAAGGGGGTGTGAGGGAGGGAGGGAAAGGAAGAGGGGGGTGAGCGAGGGAGGGGAGGGAGGAGGAGGAGACTGGGAATGTGAGAGAAGGGAAGAAGGGAAGAGGGGATAAATGAGGTAGGGAAAAGAGAAGCTTGTGAGTAAGTGAGGGACAGGTAGGGGGTATATGAGGAAAGGAAGGGATGAGTACTTAAGCGAGGGAAGAAAAGGAAGGGATGTGGGAAGGACGGAAAGGAGGAGGGGATGAATAAGTGGAGGGAGGGAGGAGGGGTGCGAGCGAGGGAGGGAAAGGAGGAGGGGCTTGAGCGAGGGAGGGGAGGGAGGAGAGTTATAATGAAGGAGCGAAGGGAAGAGAATTTTAGAAAGAGAGGAGAAGAGGAGGGGGTGAATGAGGAAAGGATGGGAGGAGAGATTAAGGAAGGGAGAGAAGGATGTATATCACTCACCCTTCTTTGAGTATCTGTTCCCTTTGTAGGATGACGAAGAGGAGAAACACATACTGACTTTCTCAGACGCCTTCCCTCCGTCTGTCTATCTCATTCCTATCTCTCTTCCAGTTCTTATCGATGTACCTGTCTATCTACCCGGACTTATTCTCTTCTCTCTTTTCCTCTCTTCGTTTCCGCCCCCTCCATATACTCTCCCTCCTTCTCTCTCTCTGGAAAAGGAAGTTCTCATTAGTTAAGTCTTTCGCCTAGAATGTTTCTCTTTCTAATTGGGACGAACTTTGATTCAAGACCTCAAAGGTATTCTTCAGGTCTTTCAAGTTGTGCTTTGCAAATTGATACAGATCTTTTCCCGTACTCGACCGTGTTTGTGTGTCTGTCTGTTCCTGTGTCTGTGTATGGGTGTGTATACAGACATGTGTGTATTCGTACAATTATACCGTGGGTTCGTAAAGCATACAGATAGACGTATATTGAGAAATAACCCGCATCCCTACGCCTCTCAAGGGAATTCCGTTGCGATGAAGACAGACTGATCCGGATATTGCGAGCGAGATAGAAGTCAGCTGCTATGGACGTCTGTTAACAGTCCTCGCAGCTCTCGCAGAGGTTCACCGCTGGCACCCGCTTCTTTTTTTACGACATTTATTCTTTCAGTATTTGTCTCATACATTTTTGTGTGTGGGATTTGTTTTTGTTTTCCCTTTTTATTTGTAATTTGAATATATTACATCTCTTTCATCTGATGGATATCAACATCCTTTTGCATGTACAATTACGGAACACCATTTGAGCCGCCATAAAACAGCGAAACAAGTAGAGCTTTATCCCAAAAACGCGGAATAAATACGCTCCATAAACACACCCTCATACCCTCCCTCGCAGGAACACGCCCTCATCACATAACGATACAAACGCGCCCTTAAAACAGCCAGACTTGAATACGACCCTTGTGCCTCCCTCATCAATAGATCCATACGACACACTCGAACCTCTGTCCTCGCTCCTTTGCGCTTCTTCCTAAGAGCTAGACAGTCGCGCCCTAGGTCTCGGGTCACACCCACCCACCCACCCACCCGCCCGCCCACGCTAGAACCCGGGTCAGCGCGTCGCCAAGAGTACAAGCATTTTGAGATGGATCGATAGTCAATGCTCACAGGACTGCAGTAAGGAAGGAGTCCTGTTGCCTGAGACAGAGGGGAAGGAGCAAGGGAGGGAGGTTGAGGGATGGGCGGAGCGAGGAAGGAGGTTGTGGGGGCGGGGAGAGTAGGTAGAGGGGGTATGAATGGAGGGGGGGTGGGGGAGAGGTGATGGGGATGTGTACCCGGAACGGACCGAAGGTGACTTTAATGATTTTGCATGGAGAATGAGCAGGGGTCGATGCAGCTTACAAGATGAATGAGCAGTTTGTAACAGGAGACTTGCATTTCGTTTTATTATTTACAGTGAGGATTTTGTCCTCGAAAAGATAGAGGAATGAGAAAATAAAAAAAAAAGAAAAAAAAAAAAAAAAGAAATAGATTAATCATATAAAGTTGATCATGATAAAAGTAACAACGGGGAAAGCAAGACTAACCAGTGACTATAATGATGAAGATGATTATAACAACAACAGCAATATTAAGGAAAGTAATGATACTAATAATGGTGGTAATGATGGTAATTATGAGGATGATACGGATAACAGTAATGATGATAATAATAAAAATGATGATAACAATTATAATGATGAGAAGAATAGTAATTATATTAATAATGATAATAATCATAATAATGATAATGATTATAATAATAAGGATAACAGTAATAATGATAATGATATCAATAAATAATGATAATAAATACAAAACAACAGTAATAATAACAATTATCACAATGATAACACTATCAATGAAGACAAAGAGAACGACAAGATATATGATAATGAACCAAAAAAAAAAAAAAAAAAAAAAAAAAAAAAAAAAAAAGAAGAAAACAAG
>BOPN01002468.1:22500-25000 GCA_017312705.2 Penaeus japonicus
TTGCTGATTGCAATATGACTGAATTACCTCATTTTAAATAATGATTGTCTACAACCTGTCTATGATTATCAACTTGCTTATCTCAAAAAAATATGCAAGTAACTGCAATATGTCCTATATATTTGTTGTAATATATAGCATCAAATATCTCGACTCTATTTGAAACTGACGCTTGGTGTTTCTAATAATTTCCAATCAACTACAGCAACAACAAAATATGTATTCGAATTGTTAGTATTATATGCATGAGTGACTTAATTAACAAGGCAACGGAGACCTAAAATGTAGATTCCTCTTACCGTTCCTGACATTGTTAAAATGGCTTACTCTTCTTCAACGGAAATACAGAGAGTATTTTGGTGGTTTTATTTTGAACCTAAAATTGAAGTCTTACCAAAACCTTTCCTCATCACTTTAATTAGATCTTGTTTACTTGTATGCTCATAAACACTTTTTTTTCTTTTACTGACACAAGTAAAGGCAAAAAGGTTTAACCAGTCGTCTGCCTTTGGTGATCAGTGTTGACATAATCTTGCAGATTGGGAATAAGTGCGAGAGGTTATAATAAAAAGGTTTCCAGTCACTGATTTTTGAAATTGGGTTTAATACAAAGATTGGAATACAACTCTCTAAAGGTTTCTTGATGGGTCACGTATTATAAAATATCAAAATCGTTTAAAACTACTGCTCACAGGATCTTGTCTAAGAAATCATCTTTGAGAAAAGCGTACAAATACCTTAGACTCCTTTGGGAAAAAAGGCTGAAAAAAGGTTTGATACAAGAGTGAGGAAAAAAAAAAATTGTACAATTGGCATTTGTTTCTTGATACTTTGCAGGCCAATAATTTGACTTTATTGGAACTTGCAAAGACCGAAACAGCTGTAGTGAGAACCTGAACAATGTCTTTTCTATCAATTATCATAATTATAACTAATAATAATTAATATAGTAATAATAATAATCTATAAATAATCATAATCATAACCAATAATAACAATAATAGTATTGATGATGGTGGTAATAATAATAATGATAAGTAATCATCCGATGCAACTTTTAAAAACTATCCTAACGATGAAAAATAACTTTGCTACAAAGCAATAAAAAATGCTCAAAAAAAAAAAAAATAATAAAAAAAAAATAAAAAAATCAAAAGAAGGAAAAAAGAAGAAGAAAGAAAAAAAAAAAAAGAATGACCAAGCTGCAAAGGGAAATAAAAAATACAAAAGTTGATAGTTTCACTTTATTAAATATATCTGTCAAGTAACTTATTACAGTGTGAGCAAAAATAATGTTGCACTGTACAAAACATTTGTTGAGTTTTTTTTTCATTGAGAACAAAAAAAGTCTTACAATATGTTCAGGTATGGTTGCTACCGACCAATATAACATTATGAAGAAAATAATCAGTCCAACACTTTTAATGAAAAAACTTAAACAACACCTTATTGTACCAAAAAAATCAATTTTTTTTTTATTTTTTTATTTCTCAAGCATCAAAGAACACAATATATGGAAAAAGATACATGAAACCATCAATTATGTAATTATAGGTTATATGAATAATACTACAGCATAATAACCATCATGAATGACATCATCTAGCTACTGCGGCGACGACAAACGACAGGGGTGTGTGTGTGTGTCTGCCGCAGGGAAATCCACGGTAGAATAAAATACTTAATGAAGAACACTCGTCCGACATTTTCGTTGGTTAATATATTCACAAAAAAATCAAACGAAGTCATTTTGGAAAAGATAAAAACAAAACGAAAAAAACAACCTGCCCTTCGGTACAAAGGCAAAGTCCTGGCTGTGGCATAAATTCCTGTCACTAGTCACACAGAAACAAAAACAAGAAAATGAAACTAGAAAAATCAAAGCAAAAAATTCTCTCCATTGAGTGACATTCAGCATTGCTTAACTTTCTAAAGAAAAAAAAAAAATAGAAAAAAAAATTATAAATTCTCATTTTTTGGATTTTGGAAAATCAAACTCTTAAAAAAATTATTATAATAATGGACTTCCAGTTTCTACTAAATACGAACAGAGCTCAAAATTTTTTAAAGTGCAATAAACATAAAAGAAAATAATGTCTGAAGACAACTACACCAGAGATCTAAGCATTTAAAATGCATAGCACATTTTTTCTGGAAATGACAATAAAGCCTGAATATTTCATGGTATAAACAATATCATCTTAACTTTTTTTTGTTTAGTTTTTAACTAGCTTTTGTGGCCATCAGTGCAACATCTTAAGAAGCTTTATGCACGACGCCACGTTTTGTGTGTAGGAAAAATTACCAACAATGATTCAATAGAATACATAATACATTCTTTACAACAAAAATAAGATGATAAACCTTTCTCTGAAAACCATGGTAATAGGTTGATAGCTCTGTGTATTTTTCCTCTCTTTTATTATTATTTCCATCTACAAAAAACATGAAATTGCTTTGTGTAATTCCTTATTTGTTTTGTTTTTTGTTTGTTTTAATC